>CAUYLG010070646.1:0-79591 GCA_963573385.1 Cacajao melanocephalus
GGCTTATTTTTGTATTTTTAGTAGAGACAGGGTTTCATCATGTTGGCCAGGCTGATCTCGAACTCCTGACCTCAGGTGATCCACCCGCCTTGGCCTCCCAAAGTGCTGGGACTACAGGCATGAGAAACAGTGCCCAGCCACGGTCTCTCTTTTCAAAACTCTCCTTTATTCTACATGTCCTATTCCATTTAAAGCTCCTAAAATCACCCTCAGACACTCAAGACAGATCTTGGGAGTTTTCTCTGTGCCTCCCTTTTGCTTATCCACCTACAACCAACCTTTGGCTAGGTCCTTTCAAGCTTATGTGCTGAGCTTCTGTTCCTTCCTCTCCATTTTCACTGCTACTGCTCTAGCTCAGGTCCTCACCACCTTTTGCCCAGTAGCCATGAAATATCCAGTGGTCTCTTCACCTCTGGCCTGAGACCAGCAGCCACTGCCCATGCATGCTCCATCTACACTCTCTTGCCACTAGAGTGACCTTTCTAAATCCAAATTCAACCTGACACTTCTGTCTTAAAATCTTTTTGAGAGCTCGTATCCTTTCAGCTAAAGCCCAAACAGCTTCTTATACATTAGAGTCTCCTGATGGGGCTCTTGTCCACCCTTTAGCTTCGGTTCCTGCTGTTCTTCCCTTCCCACCTCCACTGCTCACATACACACCTATGCTCTACTGATAAATAACAGAAAATGGTCCTCACTTTGGAAAGACATTTCCCACATCTTTCTCTAGGTTGGGTGGACTGGTTACTTTCTTTCTTAGCCACCATTGTACATCACACATAATAAAAAGCATAGCTACTGATGACTGAGCACAGCAATTCATATATCATGCCAGACCCAGAGGCAATAACAATAGTGTTGAAGGACATGAACTTTGGAGATAGCAAGATGTGTTCAAATCCCAATCTGTCATTTGTTTAGCAGAATGATCTAGGGCAAGTTACTTAAAATAACATTTCATTTTTTTAATCTTTAATATGGGCATAATAAAACCCCTTCATTGAGTTGTTGCAAGAATTAATGAGACAATGTACAAAAAGTGCTTAGCATTTTATGATGCAGCAGTGGTATCTGTTAAATCATGAGCTACTATTAAGTTGAAGTCATCATGACTGTGTCTGTATTAGACTTTTTACATACACCATGATGAATGTGCCCCCAAACCCTGGAAGTTTTCGTTATTTCCATTTTACAACTAAGGCTACTACTTGCTCAAAGTCATATAATTAGAAAGCAGCCAAGTTAGAGTTTAAGTCCACACCTCAAAACACTATGATAGCACTTATCAGATCCTTTGGAAAGTATTTACTTTGTACCCAGCTCTCCTCTAGGATGGGAAGCTCCCAGAGGGCAAAGACTTTGTCATATTCATATTTCCCATAGGAAAAGTTTAGGAAAGAATGAACAAATAAATAGCTATGTATTCAGCCAGGAGAGACTGATGGCTATGAGATGCTAATCCTGGAAGAGGAGGGAAGTGGCTGGTGTGGTCACTGTGGCAACGGAATGAGAGCCATCCCCACCCTGCTCCTGGGTCACTCACTCATTGCTTCAATCTGCACATGGATGAGGTTCTCGATGTCCTCCTGCAGCGTCTGATGGGGCTTCAGGGGGATGGGCAGGTAGCCATAGTGCTCTCTGTTGCAGAGGTACATCTGGATGCCTGAGGATCCAAGAGAGGGACAAAGCCGACAATCAGAAAACGTTGCTGAGTGACAAGTGAGGAGAAGGAAGCTGAACTGTGTCTGATGTTGAGTTTGACACTGCAATTAAATAAGTGGTTGTTTCAGGTATGTCTATAGACCTCAAATATGCTACTTTATTAAAAAAGAAAAACACAGCATTGGGGACTAATAAAAACACTGAGCCATTCTTTAGCCCAGAGGAAATTGATTTTTTTCTCTCTGAAGAAAAAGCAAACTCATGACCTGGAATGAACACAAAAGGCATGAGAGGATCAAAAGAAAGGCAAGGAATTCCCATTCCAGAGAGCAGAATGGAACACTGTAATCCACCTACAGGAAATAACGAGAAAATGAGGAATGAAATCCATATTTGATATGAAAGCAAACAGGAAAATTCTGTCACGCTGACAGATTATTAAAGCTAAATCTAGGCATACATAGAACAAAAAATGAAAAAACAAAGGAAATCTAAAATTCTCCATGATTCTCCTTGGATTTATTTCTTCCCTTAGCAGGCATGGATTTGGAGTCAACCAACAGACATGAAACTTCCAAAATCAGTTCATATAGAGTCAAAAGAGTTAGCATTTCAGAATGTCCTGTTAAGAACCTGTAGTGTGACAATACCAGAAATACGTATGCAATACCCTTCTCATATTCAAATTGGTCTTCATAGCCCCATCTGATAACTTGCAGTTGTAAGGCATCTGTGTTCAACCAGAAAGCTAGAAATATAGGCATCAGGATGGTCTCATATAGATCATTGGTCAGCAATTGACACTCCTGACCAATGAAAAAATTGCTTAGTGAAAAAGATGAGTCCGCCAAGCTCTGGTCCATGTATCCAAGCCTCTGGTTTGTTAATTGTTATAATCGTCAGTGTTTTCCTGAGAGGGAGTTATCTGCTTTGTGCAGATGAAATTTCCGCCAGTCAGCTACATCATCTGCCAAATCAGGTGAAGCTGTCTCATGGCATTAACAGAGAGGAACGAGAAAAGAAAAGAACCTTTATTCTCTGCTTTTACTGAATCTAGCTTGAATCAAGGCTAGTCTACCAAGCACTGTTCCTTCTCTTGCCTTCACCAAGCAAACTCATCAGCTCTGCTGTTTACCCACATGAATGCTTCTGGGGAGCCTCAAGGTCATGATGAATTCAGAAGTGGAAGGAAAAAGATATTAAAGTTGCATCTCTTCTAATTAGCCAAACCATTTTACCATTTAACTTTCTGAGGTTTTCATAAAAAAATGGTATGATACCTATCCAAACTATCCATCAAGTGTGAGGGTACAAAGAAGGCATTTTTAGACCTGCAAGACCATAATACATTTACTTGCCATCATACTTTCTTGGAAAGTTACTGGATGATGTGGGAGAAGGATGAGGAGCAAAGGAAGGAAGAGGAGGAGGAGGAAGAAGAGGAGGACAATTATAACTAGTAAGAAAGATTACAAACAACATGAACAGGAGAGTCAGTGTGTAACAGAAGAAAAATAAGCCCTAGATTGATAGTTGCAGCACCACTCAGATTAGAATATATTGGAAGGCTCCGGGACAGACATCTTCACATACATGCAAAAAAGGACATCTGACAAATCTGAACATTCTGAGAGGAGTCTGAGGTAATTGGTGATTAGTTTTGGATCTTACTAGTAATAATAAAGCTAAGCAAAAAAAGGCAAATTATTAAAGGAATAGCCTCTGAAGAAAATTAAAGGCAAAAGAGAACTAATCATAGCATATAAATGACTGAACTTGGAGTTAGGCTCCCATGATTACAACAACAAGAACACTGACCATTGATTGGTTTGAAATTACACTTGGAGAACAGGGTGATGAGAAGAGAAGAATGTGTTTGCATGCAGAGGGCAAAAGGCAGAAAGAGAGCTGACTCCTCACTGTCTATAGTGGAGAGTCAATAAATAATGCCTACGGTAAAGCCAGAAAATCAAGAAGTAGCAATATATGCATATTATTTAACATGGATGTAAATATTATATCAATATGATCGTTTAAAAGAGGTAAAAGTGGCTGCCTTCTGGAAGACACAAATGGTGCAGGGTGTGCAGGAGACCATTCATTTCTTAATAAACCATGAGTAACTATGTGAACACTTTCATCTATGTGCATAGGCAGTTTGATAAAATAAAACTTAAATGAAAATATGTTAATAATTAGATAAAGTCTATGAAAGAGTCTGCACTCTCAGTGAAAGCTGCTTCTGAGGAAAACAATTTTTCTTTTGAAAAATAAAAGTGAATTATGCTACATTTGAAGGACTTTGTTTTTCTTATAAACATATAAAACATTTTCTTATACTCACATAGTGCCTTAACATTGCAGATTGATATAATTATCCCTATCCTTGGTGACGAGAAATCAGACTCAGGCTGTCACTTGCCGAAGGTCACACAGTAAGTCATTAGTGCCAAATCTTTGTCCCTAAAGAGCCAATGCCAAGTGCTTTCTACCCACCCAGGATTTGGAAGCTCAGTTCCAAGATCATTAGTCATTAAGAGATTGCCATCCCTCCACGTGGGGACAATTTTGATCACTACCAGTGGTGTCCAGAAGGAAGATCTGTCTGCCCATTGCCCATATCAGTTGCCTCTTTTGACTCACATCAGACATTTGGAAGACCACTGGCTGGTGCCAGGATAGTTCCTGTGGCCATAATACAGAACCCAGATCCCTGGACACAGTGGGAGGTGAACTCTTGACCCTGGCCTCATTACAGCCACAGAGACTCGCCTGTGACCATGATGCACTCTCTTCTTGGGCTACAAGGGTGGCCAGGCCCTGCTCACCAGAACACTTGGATTGCCCCTCATCACCCACACAGGGCAATGGCTAGAGCTGGGGTGAAAGATTCAGGACCAAAGTTTGCAGTTATATGATCCTGCCTGGGACGTCGATGATACACAGCTAGGGAGCTCAGAGAGTGAGAACAAAAGAATACCAATCATCTTTCATGAAGAAAGAGGGAAAGTGCTTTGCTTTGGGACTAAGGAAGGAAGAGCCTAGAGACACCCCTCAGGCTGCCCTTGACTCCCCAGCTCATTCTTGTTTCTCTCAAAGATATTTAGAGATAAGTACAATATGACCTTAAAATTCATAGTTGTCAAGAAATACCTTTCACCTCCCCAAAATGACAGTACACCTTTCCTGCCTTGACCCCTGCGCTGTTCATGGTCTGCACCGCCAATCTGGCCCTTAGCTTTCACTGCTTCATGACTATTAGTTGTGTTTTCACACATAAAACTCTTAACGTCCAGCTAACATAGTGCCTGGCACAGAAGGAAGCACTTGAGGGTTGATCCTTTCTCTTTCCTTTTGTATTTCTCCTCTTCCTAAATGAGTCACCGAACAACTTGGGTGTATGTACCTGCTTTCAATGTTCTAAAAAAGCCTTTGCAAAGTCTGACCAGGAACACACAAAGACCGGGTGAACCGGCCAAGCACAGGGTAGAGCTGAAAAATTCCTGCCTAGCCTGAATCACTCCTCCCGCCCAAATATCCAGGTATTGGTTTCATACCATGTATCATAATAATTTCAAGCATGGGCTCATAATTACACTTTGTGCAGTGACTATAAAGGTGGACTTCGTTAGGCAGTGCCATTTGTGTAATTGTTAATATCTTACTTTCAGTCTCTGAAGGAAAGGGACTGGCACTTGAAGGACTCGGAAGGCCCGACTCTGCTTCCCATCCTGGAGAAGTCAGAGCAAATCACTGACCAACTGAAAGAAGCAGTTTCCATTAACACTGACACAGGAATCTTTACAAAAAAACTTCTAATCCTTATGAGGATTGCTTTTGCCTGGACACAAGGTCTATAGAATGCCTATGCCAGGCCAAAGGGTCTAAATTGCTCTAGCAGCCAGTGGGTGACATCAGCCTGATCCATTGCTACCAAATATTCTCATTTTTAGCAAATCTGCAACTGATGAGTGGGACACCTATGGCTTTACAGACAGTCTGATGTGTGAGTTGTAGCTTGAATTTGTATTAACATTCTCATCTGCTAGCCACTTCCTCAGCCGCCTGGGATCTTTGCACCATCTTTTCCTCCCTTAGTTACACAGCCACAGTGAGCTTATTCACCATCTTCTTGGTTTGTGAACCTATTTTTTGCTAGTGGTTAAGTGACACATTTCTGGCACATTGATAATGGGACCTGAATTCTGTCAGGAAAGTCTGAATTATCCCAACAAAGCTTTGCTCTGTCAGATGCCATGTATCTTCCTGTTGAACTGCTCTTGTGAATTGTGTCCTCCTGAGGCAAGTGCAGGGTGAAATGAGAGAAACAACTTTCCTTCCTATTGACTTGTCTTTCTCAGACATCTACAGGCCCTGCCAGAAATGCTTTCCCAGTGGTTCACAAAAGACTTCAGTCTGGCTTTGCCTCTCCTTTCACAGAGACTGAGGCTGAGACTGTTCAGTGCCTCTCTATCTGTTTTTTCCTTCTTCTAGAGGGTGAAAATTAGTGTGCATGCCCACAGAGAATAAAGATGACATTCTGAGCCTTCCCTACAGTGACTCAGTTCTGGCTAACAGGATTTGCATGGAAGTGCCGTATTCAACTTCTGGATTACATGCTTCAAGGGACCGGGAGAGTTCTCCCTGCTGTTTCTGCCTTGCTGGCTGAAATGCATCTGAGTTGGTGAGACACCTGGGACTGCACAATTAAGGGCAGTTCCTCGTGGAGAGTGAGAAGCAATACACAAGAAGCCTGGGACTCTGAACGCTTTGTGGAACAAGGCGACTGTAGCACCTCAGACATTTTTAAGAAGAAATGAACTCCTATTTTTAAAGTCTGGGGACTTTGCCAGTGTTAGGCCTCTGTGACAGTTTCCTAATAAATAAACGGACTTCTATAATAAACAATTGCAATGCAGTAGCAACACAGAGAACCAATCACCTTCTCATGACTCCCAATATCACCACCAGTTCCCCCATCAATGTTACTTCCCCAAAATAGAGTAAGTTCCCAGGCAGAAGCCAGTCCTGGCTCTTGGTCATTGGTGCTCCCAGGGACAGAAATATAGAGGGTGCTGGTACGGTTACTGCAGATAATTTATTGCCTCTCACTATCTGAAATGTGAGGGTGTGTGTGTGTATATATATATATAATTTTTTTTAATAAGATGCACGAAACAAAGGAGCTGGTCATTTTGCTGTGTCTCCACGGGGACAGTACAACCAAAGACAACCAGTACCTGCTTGCCTGCTGGAGAAGGCAAAGATGATGATGTCATCAAACGTCCAAGTGTAGTCCTGGTGTGGGGGGTAGAAAGTCAGCTTGTCTGAGGCCTCCTTCCTGAGGTCAATTAGGAAGGTGGAGTGGACCATGGGGACAGGGAAGCAGCCTGTCCTCTTCCATTCTCGAATCTGAACATAGTCTGGGGTCCTCTTATAGAAGCCCTGTAAAAGAGCAAGTAGGTGAGTTGTGTTTTCCGATCTGAAGTCTTCATCTTTTTTCAGTCATTTGCTAGACTGATTCCTTTCAAGTCATCACCAGCTAAACAGAAGCTCCCAAACAAAGCCACCTTCACTTCTCTTGTCATGTCCTTTGAATTTCCAAGTGAGTAAAAGAAATACTGTCTACATATAAAATAATACTAAAAGGGTCTTGCTATAAGAAATAACTTTGATTTCAGCATATATCTTGATTTAGTAATTTCACAGAAGTATATTTTATGTTGGCTTATGATTAAATACGAAGTATGAGTATTAAGAAGTGGCAGAGCAGAGCAGTTAAGAGCACAGGTTCCGGTGTCAGACTCCCAGAATTCAAATCCCATCTCAGCTACTTATTGTCTGTGGGTAAAGGTCAAGTGACTCAACCTTGCTGTGCTTATTTCCTCATCTCTAAAATAGGGATGATGGCACTATCTTCTCCATAAGGTTAGCTATAAAATTTAAGTAAGATAAAACCTGAATATTGTTGAGACTACTGCCCAGCACCAAAAATGTATCAACAAATATTGGCTCCTATTAAAATGACGTTACACTATGGCTAATATTTGTAATTAAACGTGCATTACTTAGATATACAAATGAGGGTCTTCTTTCAATGCAGTTACTTAGTCAGTATTCTGGTGAAGCTGCAGCTGCTCCACAGTTTTTGGGGATTCAGCTTCTGAAACTTCCTTCTGCACAAGCACACAGGACAACCAATTTCCTTATTCCAAAGCTCGAATCATTTCCAGAAAAGATGAAGACATATTTCAACAAAACATGCTTACAAAACATACTTGCAGAAGCTTTGCAAAGTATTTTGGAAAATGTTCTAGGTGATGTCAGGCTCACTGGGATGAGCGTGAAGTTTTGCAAGGCCAGCACTCTGAAGGGCATGATACTCTGGATGCAAAAGTTCTTATCTGTTCATTAATCAGTCACATCACTTTATGGTCACATTTCCTGTTGTAATTCAGCATTCACACATAAGGCGCTATGGCTTCATCTACTTCTCTGATATTCCCTTCAGATTCTAGAATAGCGTCCCTAGAACACTCTTCTAGGGAGGAGGATCACAAATGAGGACTTAGAAGACATGGGTCTTAGAGTCATGTGAACCACCTTCTAGCCATTTGACCTTGGCCCATGCTGACCCTCTTTGAGCCTGAGTTGTTTTTCTCCTGAAAAATGGGATAATAGCTACTCTGTCGATCTCATAGGGCAACAGAATGAATCACATGTGATAAGGTCAATGAACCTATTTTGGGAACTGCAATTCATTATATGAAGTATTATTACTATAATTTTTTTATTAGCCTTTAACTTAAGGATTAACATTCTCTATGATTTCTCCTAACACTTCAGCTTACAAGCAGTCTTCCAAGGGATAAAAGGAACTTGGGTTTTTTAAAGGGCTGCCTAAGGACTCCTGTCAAATATAAAGTTCTAGCCTGCTTAGGAACAATATTCCCAGAGTGAGAAGCTTGGAAAATCCATGATGATGATGAATCACTGAATGTCCTTGGGGTGGGGGTGAGAAGGAAGGAAGCAGTGAAAATGAGAGAGAATAAATGTGCCTTCTGCAAAGAGGCAGAGGCAATGAATGTGTTTCTTTTTCCACAGAAATTGAATCTTGTTGGTAATAATTCCTGTTCATTGGCCAGACAACATCAAGGTCATTTTGTTTTGAATGTGTTTAAAGGCTCTGGAAACCAGGGCCTTTCTTGAACTTATGAAGTCATTGGTCCTTTCTATTTCTGCCTTAGTGGAGACTAACTGGAATGGTAGAAAGCCAAAAATAAATGGAGGAAAGTAAGAATTGTCCCTAAGTTGCTCAGAATTTAGTTTTACTGCACAAAATAAGTGAGTACATTACTCCTGTTTGCTTTTAAGCACGAAAGCAAATAAAAAGATAATATAACTTTGTAGGCTGTGACTACTAGGATGACCCACCCTTTTTGCTGCTGTCAAAGCATAACTCATTAAAAACAACCCTCAAGTGATTCTGCCATGTGAAACACTGAAAATGTATGAATTTAAACTAATATAATGTTTTTCAGATTATTAACTGAAAATGTATGAATTTAAACCAATAAAATGTTTTATCCCAAGGAACTAAATGACCTTTAGAAATATGAACCTATTGCCTTCAAAAGAGACATAGAAAATAGCAAACATTGAAAATCTCTTACAAATGGAAGAAATAGTTACAACAAAAGAAGAATGCTTCATCCAGTGGTGTACTGGACCACACGTTGTTAAATTTTCAGAAATTTTGCAATCCGGTTGACATGTTGGTAGCTTGGAACCCATAAAAACAAAAATCATGTTAATCCCCACCATTCTAATAACACCTTCGGTAGCAGTTTTGTATATTTTTAATAGCTATATCATCATGTGGCTCTATTGCAGTTTACTTAACCTTTTCCCTTACCTTAACAACATTTAAGTTGTTTGCATGGTGGGAGTATTTAAAGCATAAAAATTGACAAGTGCTACCAACCAGGGTTTTTCCTACAGATAGCCAGTTATTAAACATTTATCAGCACATTACTGGCCTTATTTCTCAACTAAAACAAAACCAAATATAAAAAGGACACTCAAACTTTAGCCCTTTGGCCATGGGAATACATTGAACATACTCCCCCCTTTTTTGAGACCAAGGTCTCACTTAGTGCCTTAGGCTAGAGTGCAGTAGTGCGATCACAGCTCACTGCAGCCTCAGCGTCTTGGGCTCAAGCAATCCTCCCACCTCTGCCTCCAAATAGCTGGAACTATAGGTGTGCACGACACCACACCTGGCTGATTTTTTTGATTTGTTGTAGAGATGAGGTTTCGCCATGTTGCCCATGTTGGTCTCGAACTCCTGGACTCAAGTAATTGTCCCACCTCAACCTCCCAAAATGCTGGGATTACAGGCATGAGCCACCACACCTGGCCAATATGTCTTTTTTCACTTAGCACGTTTTTATCCTAAATTGATACATATTACATTAATCAGTTGAATTTATCTCTCTGATTCATTAATTAAAGAATAAAAAACATAACCAGCCATAAGCATTCACTAAAACAGACCTCTAGACTCTGAAGATTTTACTATGCAAAAAAGAAATGATAAAAACTCAAACTTTTTTTAAACTTGAATTTTATAAAAACAACCTACCACGGAAGTTTTCATTATTAGAATTCTTTGAAAATAAATTTGGCAACATAAATCAAAGGTCATCAAAATATTTATACTCTTTGACTCAGTAATTCCACTTCTAAGAAGCTATCCTACGGATACAATCTTAAACACTGAAAAATTATATTAATCATGATGGTCACGATAGTTAAAAGCTGTGAACACTTTAAATGCTTTTCAAACCAAGATAAAGGTTAAGTAAATTGCAGTATAGCTGCTTGATGATAATATAGTTATTAAAAATGTGCATGTTTCTACCTATGGTGTTGTCACAGTGCTAGGAATTTAACATCTGTTTTGTTGGTATTCTTTTAAACTATTTTTAATTTCTAAGTTTTTCTATAGTGTTCTTATGTTAGTTTTGTAATGACAAGAAGAATTAATTAAAAATAGTAATCCCTGAATTGGATGGGGGAAAGCACAAATTCCAGCATGCTTTACTGGCTAATTTTAAGTTTCTAAGGCTAAGCTCTTTAGACTATTTTCTTCATAATTAATTAATACAGAAGAACCCCACTGGGTTGTGGCATTGGACCTAGATTTACTGCCCTTCCTAAAATGCTTGCTCTGGGAACACAGTGACATGCATGTTTCAAGGGAGTGAGCAAGAGAAAGCTGAATGGGGCAACTGTTGACAGGGTGTTGCCTTGTGAAAACTAGAAGCCTTAATTCATTAAGCAAAAGACTTGCCTTAGGGGTGATTCCACACCAGAAATTAGAATACAGGCCCCGAGACTCCAGCATGGGGGCCACAATAGTTTTGTTTTCTGCAATCAGTAGGTTGAGGGTCTGTGGATTAGTCAGGAAATTGTCGACATCTATGAACTAGGAAAAGAAAAGGATAATGTTAGGTGAAAAGGTACTGTTCAGTAACGAGTTTGAGAATAACCCAGCCCTTCTGAAGGATCCCAGAAGCGTGCTCATGACATACGCAACCAGTTATCTATGTCCTCCTTATTGAAACCCAGAGGAGCTAGGTGGTTCTCATTCAGTCAAGAAACATTTAGTCTAACTTTCGTATGATGGGCTTTGCATAAGGCACTAAAGCAATAAATTGGTGCTTCCACACTGGGCACAGCCTCAACCAGGACCCAACCTACACTTTGGCTAGTGTTTTAAACACAAGATATTAATGGTTCCCAAGCCATTAAAGGTTCATTCAAAAACACTTATTGACTGCCCAGTCTAGGTACAGATGGGCAGACCTACTTAGCTTTTCCATAGAAATGCCAGAGTGGCTCAAAACAGATCTATCAATTTATTTTAGTGCTACAAGTAGAATTTTTGTTTAAGTACATTATATCAACCCATGTTAACCAGTGAAGCTACTTCCTATTCTCAAGAAGTCCCTGTTAACAGTGATTTATTTACAGAGACAGTATAACAACAGATTCTAACATATAAAACAAATCGTACTAAACTGTACACTGAAAAAGGGATCAACTGACAGATTTTACATTAGGTAGGTTTGATCACAAAAAAAAACAATTAGAAGTCTTCATTTTTATGGTAGTCCATCTGTTTACCCCAAATTTTCTGGTTTAACATTTGTACACTTCAATGGCATTTAAACAGCTACACAATGTTAAGTATTGTCAGTACAATTTGAAAACTTCTATGAAAGGATTTGTGTCACAAGTGTGCATGATACATTATTGAGCTGATTTTCGCTGTCGTTGAAGGACTGGGGATGGACATAAATTCTCCAAACAGAGCATCACTGGGAGCAACCGGGAAGCCAAGCAGGAGATGCTACTCCCCAGATCATTCAGGAGCAAAAGGGAACTAACTATTTCAGAGCTGTTCAGCTGAATCTCTTTTTTACAGAATTATTCTTTCATATCCCCCAAATGCTTCCAAAAAGTTATAAGAACAATTTACATTGCTTTATCTACAGCATTTCCCACTAAGTAAATATATGCAGATTTCTTCTGCCTACTGCAGGGCAGAGACAAAATAATTCAGGCACTTCTTCACCTACCCACTAAAAATGCACGTGGGTCTGAAGATGAAGTCCAGGTAGCTCAATATTAAACCACCAAACATTTCCTTGGGCCTTTCTTAAAAAGTAGGGGAGGCACTGCCTAAGCCAAAGGTGGTTTTGACCGCTTCCATGGTCCTAGTTTTTGGATGACTGATTTGGATACATTCTAGATGACAGTTGTCAAGAAATCAAACATCTCTTTTTACCAGAATGTAGTCTGACCATTTTTCCCTCGCAGTTCGAAGGGCTGCCTGTCGTAGTTTCATCACATGGGCAAACCGAGAGCTTGGCCAGTGCTTTGGTCCAATTTCATCAGGATAAGACCTAAAATGATAATAACAGCTCATCATTATTGAATGCCTCCACGTACCAGGCTCTGTCCTAAAGGTTTATACATATTCATTCAATCTTCATCAATCCCAGAAAGTAGATACTATTATTGTTATCATCATCCTCATATTACAGATGAGGAAACTGGAGCAACGAGAGGTCAAGTAACACAGTGCTTATTGTATACAGGAATCTTTACATGAAATATTTCAATGAGTTCTCACGAGAGCCCTTTCAGGTGAGTACTACTGTTCTCCGCATTTCACAGGTGAGGACATGGGGGTAGAGCAGTTAAGTCATAATGTTACACAATGGGGCATATTGTTACATAATGTTACATAATATTACACAATGGGGCACAATCAAGATTTGAATCCAAGCAAAAAGCTCATGTTCCTAGACAATTTTTATACATCCTACCATTGAATAAATTTAAAGAGTATGCAGTGTAAAACATGAGTTTCCTAGGAAAAACAAAGGTTTGTTTTACTTGCTGGAGTCTCCACAAATGATTTCATATAGTCTAACACATTGATCTATATTAGGTAAAGTGAGATCATGCGATCTCTGTCAACATTCACAAAACAGCCAGGGCAAGTCTCCTACATGGTCACATAGGCAAGTGGGTTGGGGCAACCTCCAAAACCCTTTCTAAGGCACCCAACTGGCATGGACACTGATACTGTTGCAGTAACCCAAAACCCACCATCACTTCAAGATCTCATAGCTGCACTGGCAATACATTTGTTTTATTGAACAAAAAACTGCAAAAACAATGAGACTATACTACACAAATAAGGTTAACAAAACTATGTACAGCAAAGGAATTCTCTGGAATGTCCTCCCCAGTTATTGTTTCAATGAAAATCAGTAGAATTCTCATTTTTCTAAATATATTGCCCCTCCAAAATGCCTGCTGTAATATTTTTTCACACTGACCTTGGCGTATAATATATTTAGTCAAAGCCTGGCTGCAGAGAACATTACCAAGATGTAAAGAAGGCACACAAAGTATTTCTGTGCCATTTTTATTAGGCCAAACTCCATTATAAGGCACTCTAAAGGAGTGTTTACAATCTTTTACAGTGTTCAGGCTTCATTGTGAAATATTGCTTGATATATAGTCCATGGGCTTGGATTTGAGAAATATATATGTACATATTATATTATATTTGTATTTATTTATATTATAAATATAAATTTATTTATAATATAAATTTATAAATTTATAATTTTATGTTATAAATTTATATTTATAAATTTATATTTATAAATATAAATATAAATATAAATTTATAAATATAAATTTATAATATAAATAAGAATTCTTACATATAGAGAGACTAGAAGAACAGAAAGTTGTTCTGGAATAGCATTATTACTATAATACAAATTTGACTTTCAATAAATGACTTATCTTGGGAAGAAATTCAGGCAACTCCTTCATTCTATGTCTACAATTCCTTAAGGTAAAATTGTAGTAGCTTTGGGAACATGTATAATATTAAGTTTTAAATACATTTATTCTTGTTCTTATTTGCTCATCCAACCAGCATTCATTTAGTGCCTGCCAAGAATATGGCTCTGAGGGGAGAGGGGAATATAAAGTGTTTATATACTCTAGCCCCTGCCAAAGAACCTACAATTTATTTAGAAAAAAATACACTTAATTGCATAGTTAATTAACGATGTTGGTTAAGTGTATCATTGTGCCAAAAAGGATGACATAGAAAATAAACAATACAATTGTTGAGACAAAGGTAGATATTTATAACTGAATGATTAAGAAAAGCTTTCTATAAGAGTTAGTTATAAAGAAGGAAAGGATCTTTCAGGATCTGCATAAGCAACAGTGTGGGGTTTAGAAATAAAAGGAACATTTCTGAATAAAGGACATTTTCTTTTGGTGCTAAATTCATGGAATTTAAAAAATAAAAGTCTTAGGTGTTTGAACTTTGTTCTGTAGGTCCTAAAGAGTAAGTGAAGTCCTTTTAATAAAGAAATGAAGTCATCTCATTTGTATTTGAGGTAGATTGATTTGACTATATGGTATGTAGGATGACTTGGAGGTAGAAGCAATTAAGAAATTGCTATGGGGGCTGGGTGTGGTGGCTTACACCTGTAATCCCAGCACTTTGGCAGGCCGAGGCGGGCAGGCCACCTAAGGTCGGGAGATCAAGACCATCCTGGCTAACATAGTGAAACCCCTTCTCTATTAAAAATATAAAAAATTAGCCAGATGTGGTGGTGGCAGGCACCTGTAGTCCCTGCTACTCAGGATGTTGAGGCAGGATAATCGCTTGAACCCTAAAAGTGGAGGTTGCAGTGAGCCGAGATCGCACCACTGCACTCCCACCTGGGCAACAGAGACTCCGTCTCAAAAAAAAGAGAAAGAAAAAGAAAAAAAAAATGCCACGGTAATTAGACACAATGGCTCACGCCTGTAATTCCAGCACTTTGGAAGGCCAAGGCAGGAGGATCACTTGAGGCCAGGAGTTCAAGTCCAGCCTGGACAACATAGTGAGATCATGTCTCTCCCCTACCCGCCCCCCCTCAAAATTAGCCAAGCATAGTGGTGCATGCCTGTGGTCCTAGCTACTCAGGAGGCTGAAGAGGGAGTACTGCCTGAGCCCAGGACTGTGAGGTTACAGTGGAGCTATGATCATGCCACTGCACTCCAGCTGGGGTGACAGAGTGAGACCCTGTCTCCTAAAGGAAAAGAAGAAAGAAAGAAAGACAGGAAGAAAGGAAGAAAGAAAGAAAGAAGGAAGGAAGGAAGGAAAGAAGGAAGGAAGGAAAGGAGGAGAGAGGGAGGGAGGGAGGGAGGGAAGGAAAGAAAGAAAGAAAGAAAAAGAAAGAAAGAAAAAGAAAGAGAAAGAAATGAACTTCTATGGTTAAGATTGGAAATAACCTAAATGAGCATCAGTAGGGGATTGATTAAATAATTGTAGTAAATGCATATACAACAGCTATTATGCAGTAAAACAAAATGAAAATGAAGCTCCTTAACTATTGCTGTAGAATGATTATCAAGATATGATAAGTTGAAAAAAGCAAGGTGTATGTAGAAAGTACACACATTTTCACTATGATCCTTCAAATACAAAAGGTTTATGTTTAAAATACGGATAAATAATATCAAAATTTTAAAATATACACTGTCATGGCAATTTATTAATGAAGTAATGAAAACCTGAACATGGCCGGCAGCTGTGGGAGTAAACATGAAGAGGGTGCTGTGAAGATCTGTAAAAGGGAGAAATGGCAGGTATTCAGAACTCACATAGGTATAGAAATGAAAGGCAATGCAAAGTCACATGTGCCTCCAAGCCTGGAAGGCCTAGAGAACTGGTTACAGAGGAAGGATAAATAACGAGTTTACAAAATTTGCTCTTGCTACTCACTCTGGTTCATCCATAGGCCTCCACTCCACGTAGTGATAGAGTCTCTGCACATTTTTCAACCACTCCCTGAGGATTTCTGTTGTATTATCCACATTGTGATCAGTGGCTGCCCTGCATGAGAGAAAGCACAGTGTAGTTTAGCTTTGTCATCCAAAGACAGAGAGGGAAATCCAAAAGGCCCCTGAGTAACTGAAAGAAGAATGGCTACTCCTGGAAAAAAAAAATGTATATATGAAAATAATTCCCTCACAGTCCAAACTAGACAATAAATTTCAAAAGTAAGAGACACTGCTTAAAATCATCTTTGTGTCATTAGATCATTAAACAGGGCTCACCCAGTCATAGAATCTGTAAGTGGTTGTATTAATAAATAAACACATGAAAACACTAAGACACTGTAAGCAGAAAATGAATTAACCAAGAGTCAATTGATGAATCTTCCTGGAAATTTTTCTATATGTTTTAATTGTTAGATACCCAAGCTGTAAAGTCTATCTTTTAATTTAACTAATAATGACCCTCAATTTGAGCAATAATACCACTTTATCTTCATTTCAAGTCAATTTTCTGACCACAACAAAATATCTAGTCAGTGCTGCTTTAATCATTGTGAAGCTACAATAAAAATTCTCAATATAAAACTCAAAATTTAAGGTATCTTCAATTATCTATTTTGGATTAACTTGACCATCAATTATACAAAGTAGAGTATTTCCCAAAGCCTTTAAATAATGTATTCAAAACTTGTACGTGTTCTACATTGAAAGTTTAACAAATGGATTCACTTGTTAAGGGGCTTAACTCATTTGTTTAAAAAGTATTTTCAAATTGTATCACAAAGCAATACCCAACACATGTAAAACAGTTATTCAGAACACCTATAAATGAAGAGATAATGAAATGAAAAACAGAAAAAGAGAAGAAAGCAGGGGTTGTAATCCTGACAAAAAACAAGGTAGAATTCAAGCCAAAGAGTATTAAGATGACAAAGAAGGAGACTTTATAATACTAAAAGAAGCCATTCACATCAAGATATACAAACTGTGAATATCTATGCAGTTTCATATATTACAGGGGTCAGCAAACTTTCTTTTAAGAGACAGATAATAAACATTTTAGGTTTATAGGCCATATACTTACTATCTGCACTATTACTTAACTCTGCCATTGTAGTGATAAGTCAGCCATAAACAATATGTAAATGAATGAGCATTGCTGTGTTCCAATGAAACTTTATTTACAAACACAGGCATTTGGTCTGTAGGCTCTAATTTGCTGACCCCTAATATAGTAGAAAGTATAAAAACTGTAAAGAAAAACAGAAACAACAATAATAAGATGATAACATACCATTTTCAGTTAAAGATAATACAAATGAGGAAAAAATAAATATATATAGGATCTATACAACACACAAATAGAGACTTCTCAAGTGCACAAGGAACATCTAATAGTATTGACCAACAATTACATCCCAAAGAAAGCCTCCATAAAATTAAAATAATGTAAACAACATTCTCTGATCTAAATGACATATAAGTAGAAATTTATAATAAAGTAAAACCCCCAAATCTACTAAAAACTTTCGTATAAAGTTGTTTTAAAAAAAAAAAATAACAACAATTTACTGGTAGAAAAATAAATACAAGCCAATTTCAGAACTTCCAAAAATTAGCAATGAAAACTCTACATATCAGACTTTTGGGATATAATTAAAGCAGTAATCAGAGAAAAATTCAGTTTTATATGCTTAAATAAATAAAAATAAATGAGTTAAACTTCTACTCAAAAATCTAGGAAAAAAGCAACTCACAGAGGTGGGAAAGTGATGCAGAAAGCAATGCAGAAGAAGACTACAGGCTCCATTGAGTTTGTAATTGTGCCAAAAAGTGCAACATCAGCAAAAGTCACATCCATTGTGACACATGGCCACGGGCTACCAATGTCCAGGGTAACAAGTGGCCATGAAGGGCACAGTGAGAGTCGAACCACTGGTCTCGTGATAGGAAGCATGCAGAGAGCATTTCCTGAAACAGAATTCACTGTAAAGCACCTTATTCTTTACTCAAAACATTATGAAGAGGAATAAGCTAAAACTAAATAAAACAAAAATTCCTTATCACAATGTTAGCCAGAAGTTACGAGAATTCTACATTATTCTTAAATTATTTATAAATAGCATAGGAGAATTTGTCAGGTGCAGTGGCACACACCCTTCCTGGCTACATGGGAGGCTGAGGTAGGAGAATCACTTGAGCCCAGGAGTTCCAGCCTGCAGTGAGTACAACTGTACCTGTGAATAGCCACTGCACCCCAGCCTGGGTAACATAGCAAGACCCCATCTCTTAAAATAAAAATAGCCTAGGAGAATTTATAAAGCCTCTACTTTTTTCCTCAGTTGTTGTTTCTTCATTACACAGGACTTCTTAAATTCTCTTTGCCTTCCCTACATCAATGCATTTCCTATTCCTTTTGACAAAGTTAGTCTTACCGTATGAAATGCATTTTCCTGGTGTACAGATTAAACAACTCCAAAACTTGCCTAAGCATCCACTCCTGATGAACAAACTTAGAAATTAGCTGCCTGTAGTATACAGAGGTACAGATGTCTAATTAAAAACAGAAGCACAAATTCCAAATATTCTTTTTATTGAGTTAAAAAATGGTCTGTACTGTTACTCCCTGAATTAAGGTTCTCTTTGTTCTCAGGCCTCTGAGGAAATGTACATGTTCTCCAGTTGTGGCTGGAGAGAGGTGCATCCATCCTGGTCTTTGATGTGCAGGGCCAGTCTCTCCTACACTTGTTCCCAGGGGAGGAAGAGGAGGAAGCCTTGCAGCCCCCGCTTGAGACTAAGTTTCTCTGCTTCTCCTCTCCACTGTCAAAAAAGTCAAAAACACAGAAATCCAGGCAGACGCTTCTAACTGCTGCCTTGTAATTGCTCTGACAAAACTATGTTTCCATTTGGATGCATAGGCTATTCAGAGTGTTGGAGAGACATACCAAAGGCCCAGATGCAAGCTCTCTGGAGGAAACCCGAGGCTGGTGTTAATGGTTCTATTTTCAGAGCCCTGTAGCACAAGGCAGCAACAGTGAGGTGCTTGTCCTGCTGCAGCACTCCACAAGCAGCTAGACACAAAAACCTCTGTGGCCGAGGTGGATTTTTTCACAGAGTTAGGAAGCTGAGAACCCAGAACGTGTGAGCCCCTTCAGGAGAAGCGGAGGCACTGTGGCCCATCTCTCTATCTGAAGGCTCCTTACGGTCCCTGTGGAAAATGAGTACTGCCTCAGATCTGTCATTCTTCTCCCAATCAGACCAGTAAAGGCACCCAGAAAGGTTGCAGACATCACCAGTGGATTCCTTGAGGAAAACAAATGATATGCAAGGACAGCTAGACATCTGGAGAGATGATCTGCAAGTAATTGACAGTCTTCAAACTGGAAAACCACAGTTTGCAAAAACACAAACATGGGCTGGCTGGGCGACCATGTTTCTGGGAGGCTCACACTGCTCAATCTTTGCCTCAATTCTCCAACTAGATTGGATTAACACCTAAATTGACACCTCGACTCACTCTCTCTTTCCTGGGTCTCTCTGACTCAGGATAAGACAGAAAGGAGAGGCTGGGTGTGGTGGCTCATGCCTGTAATCCCAGCATTTGGAGGCCAAGGTGGGTGGATCACCTGAGGTCAGGAGTTCGAGGCCAGCCCAGCCAACATGGCAAAATGCTGTCTCTACTAAAAATACAAAAATTAGCAGGTGTGGTGGCGCACGCCTGGAGCCCCAGGTACTCGGGAAGCTGAGGCAGGAGAATTGCTTGAATACAGGAGATGGAGATTTCAGTGGGCTGAGATCACACCACTGCACTCTAGCCTGGGCAAGAGAGTGAGACTCTGTCTCAAAAGGAAAACAAAACAAAAAAGGACAGCAAGGAGAGCTCAGCTCTTGAGCTGTTTTTAATTTTCTTTGAAGGTCATGTTGGGACAATAACTTTTTTTTACCTCTAAGGAGCCCTGGTACCCACCAGCTACCATGGTCTCTCCCTTCCACTTTTAGGAAGCTGTGGCCCTGATACAGCTTCAGTGCTCACGGTTGGCCGCTGCTCTGTCCAGGAGTCCTGGCTTGCTTTCTTTGGAGCTAGTACCTGAAAAGGGAGTGCTGGTAGAAACAGGTGCCACATCCACACTGGCCACCTCTCACCCTAAATGCTGCCCATCTGCTTTCCGTCTGATTCTGCTTTTACTTCTCACTTCCTTACTTCCTCTTCTCCAGCTGTGCATGTTAGCAAAGGCCCATGAGTCTCAGATTCAAAATCAAATTAGGACAAAGGGAAACATGTATTGGAGATATGAGCACAGTATGTGTAGGGATCCCCTTGGCTGATGATGCTCCCTGGTCAACAGGTGGACTGTTACTGCTACATGGAAGGGAGCACAAAGAGCAGGCCAAGAAGTCAACACATCTGCAGGATGAGACAGCTTTACTGCTTGGCTATGGACAAAAAAAAAATTGAGATTTATCTGGCAATATCTAAAAACACTGACATTTCTCCTCGTTCCAGGAGTTAGTTTTCATTTCTAAGTCTTGACTCTTAAGACTCAGTGGAACTGACTCATTTATTTTTACCATAATTCCTACTAAGGTTGTTAGGGCTAAACTCATATTGGTAAGCATGAGGCCACTGGAATCATATTAAAGATGCATACTGGATCTCTCAGCAGGTGGGACACAGAAATTGAGGACATGGTACTATTTTATTTTATTTTATTTTATTTTAGAGAAGGAGTTTCACTCTTGTTGCCCAGGCTGGAGTGCAATGGCACAATCTAGGCTCACTGCAACCTTCGCCTCCCAGGTTCAAGCAGTTCTCCTGCCTCAGCCTTCCAAGTAGCTGGGATTACAGGCATGCAACACCATGCCCAGATAATTTTGTATTTTCAGTAGAGACGGGGTTTCACCATGTTGGCCATGCTGGTCTTGAATTCTTGACCTCAAGTGATCCACCCGCCTCTGCCTCCCAAAGTAATCTAGGATTACAGGCGTGAGCCACTGCGCCCAGCCAGGACACAGTACTTCCGATCACTTCCAACTGTATTGAACCTCAGGGAATATCCTAAGCTTCCCTGCCACACCCCATAAAGTCTAGACCTATGTCACTATAGAAGAGGTCTGTGACTGGTGGAACAGGAGGATGGCAACACTGGGCAGCGACTAATCTATTGATCTTGGTGTCTGAGAACCTGCAAAATACGTTCTCCAGAGGTACAAGAGAATGGCAATTGAATGAACAACAAAGTTAGTCACCACCTGGACAATCCTCACCATGACTAGTGAGTTGGCAAAAGTGAATTTTCCAACCAGAGACTTCAAACACTAAACTGCCCTCTCAGATGTTTCTTGTTTTCATCCAGCAAAGAAGACTCATTGGTGTAGAAAATAAAGAGCTCCACCTAAAAATAAAATTCCACTAATGAAAGCAACCAGTGTAATTCATTTTCAAGAAAGGTCATATTATCGAATCCCATGAGGTGGTGGGACTTGCACAGCTGGAGAAGAGGAAGTAAGGAAATAAGAAGTAAAAGCAGAATCAGAAGGAAAGCAGACGGGCAGCATTTAGGGTGAGAGGTGGCCAGTGCAGATGTGGCACCTGTTTCTACCAGCTCTCCCTTTTCAGGTACTAGCTCCAAAGAAAGCAAGCCAGGACTCCTGGACAGAGCAGGGGCCAACCGTGAGCACTGTGTCCAGTCTCAAGGAAAGACTCCCCAGCAGCAGACCTGCCAAAGGGAGAGACATGCTCACCCACTCATCAAAATATGCCAATTGATTTTTGCTTCTTGGTTACCGGGTAGAGTTCTGCCTAAAGATCTGCAACCCTTCTTCTGGGTAGAAACTAGATATGCATATGGTTAATGATATGAATATGGATTGGGGACCTGGGGAGTCCTCCCCCAAAAACCTGTACCTAGATCCTATGGATACCAAGTCAATTAGTTGCAATTCTTCCCAATGAACTAAGAAATCAGAAAAACTCACTTCTCATGAAAACCTCCTCACCAACAAAATTAATGTTTACACTTCCTCAACATCCCTCCTCAGTATGCCCCATTTCATCCCAGAAACAATCATAGACACAACACACCAGAAGGCTAGGTATGTGTGATGTAAAAATAAATATTTGATTCTAGAAATCCAAGCAACCAACTAATCAATTTCACCTCTAAACAGCAACCCTAAATTTTTCCTGATGGTAAAATTTGCTGATTGACCAGTTAACCATCAATTCAAAAGCCCATTATCATCTTTCAATAAAATTAATCAACTTAAGCATATTATAATTGAGCTATTTTTTGATACTCATGATGCTGATCTATATTGCTCTTCTCTTTGTGTTAAGAACCTCTCAACGTTATGTCACACACTATCCCATTTTTAGCCTTATGATTAACTAAGTTACTCATCATCTTTATTTCTCCTGCTACAGAAAAGAAGGCTGAGGATGAGAGGTTATGACTTGCTCAGGTCATGCAAATGGTGGGTGCTAGAGCTTTGCCTTTTTACTCAGGCAGTCGAATCTGTCCCTCAACACCCACCCCCACCAGGCTCCCCACCACTCCTATCCAACAGAGAGTAGATGACCAGGAAACACCTGTCATATTGGAAGTTTTCTACCTCGTCAAGGATATTAATCAATATGACCAATATGATCATCTCAGGATGACAGGATGGAAATGTCCCAGCAAGAAACAAAAGAGAAATGGGAAGATCCATCCATTATCTACAAGCTTTGCTTAGGTTTATTTTCATCATATTTTTCCTTGAGTCACAACCCTTGGAATTCCATGAAAATATCAGTGGGAGCGTCTGAGACCAGACAAATATGTTTCTCATTTGTCTAAGTACCTTTTTCCTGTTTTTATTCTCCTTTGTCCCTTGTTTATTCTTCTTCCCACCCTTTTCACCCACTCTTCATGGCCCCTTTTCTCATCCTTATTGGATTTTCCAATTCTTTTAAGTTCTTTATTTTGCGGATGGACCCTGAAGACATGTAGTTACTAGTTAAATGAAGCACTGGTGCTAAAGAGAAGACATGGCAGGATCCATGAAGATTTTCTCCAGGAGTCCTGAACTTCTGCACCCTCCAAACACATCAGGCTAGATTGGACAGCCCCTATCTGTAATTATGCATCAATAGCTTGCCATGCTTCCAGCACTGTGCTTGCTCCTGTATTGTAATTAACTGGTTCTATTTCTTTCTTCATTACTCGACTTTCTTCCCTGAGGACAGGGACTGTTAACAGTTCACTATAAAATAAGCACTTATCATGAGTTTGATGAATGAATGAATGAACAATTTCAGGGGAACTTCTCCCCATCCAACCCAAATGCCTGCAAAGGCTGAGCACTGATAACAAAGAAGTGAAATGAACCATGTATGAGCCAATGGTGTGAAAGGAGGACTGTTGAGAATAGCACATGTGGGCCCCCGCTGATTGCTGCTGCACTGGAATGTGTGCCCAGAAATTCTAGGCTTTCAAATTGTTTCAAGAGAAGCAGAGAAGCTGGCTATCTACATCTCAGAGATAAACATCTATTTATAACCTGTACAAACTTTTAGGCCGAAATGCCATGAAAATATTCCAGCCTGGCAGGAGTTCTCTGAAAACCATAGAAGCCAACATAAAAAAACACATTATTTCATCTCTTAATAGACCAGGTCCATCCAGCCACACATGCTCAAGGAACATATTTCAGTAATTAATTATTTCAGATATGGCTGGGAGGATAGCAATAATATCACTTCACTGCTTTCACAAAACAGAAAACATCTTCAATGAAAAAGAAAAGACAAATATGCACAGGTTGAGCAAGGTATAAGTAATTATCTCAACCAGTCTAGTATCACGAGAATTGGAGAAAAGAAAAAAAAATGATGCAGGCACCACAGAATAAATGTAGACTTCCTGAAAACACTATATATACCTCCTCTCTTTGCGCAGCAACTAAGACATAATCACTGCTGCACAAACTTTTTACTAACAATTTTATTGAGATATATTTCACATACTGAATATTCACTCCTCTAAAGTATAAAATTCAGTGGCTTTTAGTTGTGCAACCATCACCATTATCCAATTCCAGAACATTTTCATCACCTCAAAAAGAAACCCTACACCCATTAGCAGTCACCTCTTACCCCTCCAGCCCCTGGTAACCATTCTACTTCCTGCCCCTATGGATTTGCCCATTCTTGTCCTTTTTCATCAATGGAATCATAAGATTGTGGCCTTTTGTGTCTGACTTCTTTCACTTTGCATAGTGTTTTCGAGGTTCATGCATGTTGTAGCACGTATCAGTACTTAATTTCTTTTTATGGCTAAATAATATTCCATAGTATGGATATGCCATTTTGTTTATCCATTCATCAATTAATAGAAATTTGGGTGTTTTCACTTTGTAGTTATTATGAACGATGCTGTTATGAACATTCATGTACAAGTTTTTGTGTGGACATACGGTTTCATTTACCTTGAGTATGGCTGCTCAATTTTAAATACTATGGAAAAAGAAGAAAATTTGTTTTATTTTATTCTTTACCATTTGTGGAGAACCTAGTATGTTCCAGTCACCGATCTGACCATTTTACATACATAACTTTAACATTTAAAGTAATTCTCCTGTAAGTATTATGATTCCCATTTTACAGAAGAGAAATGTGAGGCTTAGAGACTCTCTTTCAAAGCTTATTTTCTTTCCATTTATACTTCATCTTTGATACGTATTTTTCTTAATTTCTGAAATTCTGTGTTCTGTTCCAATGCAGCAGAGAGGAATCCTTTCCTCTGCTTCATGAGTATCTTGGTTGCACATGAGATGAGCAGATGCAAGGGCACAGGAATGCATGGGCAGCTGCAAGAAAGCGAGAAGTGTCAGGTCTCAGCAGAGGAGCTGGAGTGGAGCAGCTGAAACAGGACATGGGTGATGAAACACTGAGGGGTAAGCCCAGCGCTGCCTAATGGTGGGGCTGGGTCAGTGTAAACAGTCAGTCCTTGGGCCTGGCTGGGCACTGCTACAGCAAAACATGGGGCCTCTGACACATGAGGTCATGGGGAACTGGAGCCAGCACGACCACAGGGCAAGTCACAGCCCAAGGACTGGGCTTGCTATGTGCAGCAGTGATTGACAGGAGGATCTCCCCACCAGGAGCTGCTCTGCTGTCTGGAGGAAAACTGGCTGACCATGTGAAGGCAAAGCAGTCTCTCGGATTGAGGACTGGGAGAAAGCTGAAGGAAGGGTCTATGTTCTGTGTAGAAAGATGTACTTTGATTCGTTTCTTTCTGGAAACAACTGCAGTTAAAAACGATAATAAATATTTTAGCTATCTATTAATTCTGAGTTCCTTGACACTACTATTTCACTAAGGACATCCTTAATGAAGTAACTATGAAGTCAGGAGGCATGGCTCTTTCACCAATTAGCTCTGTAATCTTAATGAATTTACTTGAACTCTCTGTGCCTTGTTTTTCCATCTGTAAAATGGGACAATAACATCTGCTGCATTTACCTAGCTCACTGGGTTACTGTAGGAGCCAACAATATGTGAAGGAGCTTTCAAGAACATTTTCCTTGAAAGCTGGCCTTTCCCTGGCTGTCCCCAACACACACACACACACATCCTCAAATTAGAAAGAAGACACCTTGTTAAATAGGCTCTTAAGACACACGCCAAAATGTCCAACACATGCATTTAAGGTTATCAAATGAATTACCACAGCCTACCATTTTTTAAGAATAAAAGATATACATGCCCATTAAACACAAAGAAAGTGAAAGAAGTGTACAGCAAGGACCGCTAAGTAGCTCAATATCAGTTCTCCTCTTTTTGCCTAGTATTAGAATTTTTAGCTGTCTATGATTGTCCAGCTTAAAGAGTAAACTTTAGGCTCGATGACAGCAGGGACATTTGTCTCTTTTGTTCACTGCTCCATCCTTAACACTTAGACCAGTGCCTCACACATAGTGTGTGCTCAATAGATATTTGTTGAATGGTTCCTTTCACATCAAACTCCTAGCCAAGTAAGAACTATAAAAACACCTATACAGTTCTCTCAGTTCAACAGACACCAGCTATGCATCCCCTCTGTGCCAGTGATCATGGCACTTGCTGGAAGGCAGTGCCTTGTCAGTCATGTCAAAATGCACCCAGTTTCTCACAGCCGGACGGGAAATACAGATGTGTAAAGAAATAACTGTAAATCGGTATGACATTGTTGATGATGGATATATGACACGGTCTCCAAGTGCCAGGGAGGAGGGAGTGGCTAGAAGGTTGTGGGAAGGGCCACAAGAAGCTTCTCAAAGGATCAGAAGCCTGAACTGGGATTTGAAGAATGAGCAGATATTAAGGGAAGGTAGAAAGAAGAATGTTCCAGAAAAAGGAACAACATATGTGGAGGCAGAAAGGGATGAAACAGTCTGATGTGTTTCTGGAACTCCACGTAAATTTGTTGGGTTAGAACTTAAAAGCCAAGAGGGCGAGATGGCTGTGGGGTGTCAGGGCTGATGCAGTTGTCAGGGATGGGGTCGGTACAGGACACAGTGATGAGCGCCCCCCCTTTCCTGGGTCCTTAGCATCTTTCCCTCCTTGAAAAAATAAACCGATTTATAATTCTCTGAAATTACACATTTTCCCAGATTGTGACAGGTACTGCCTTTAGCATGAGCATGCATTTATTCTTTGATTCCTTGGAGGAAATGCTCAAAATACACATGATGTACTGGCCTATTTTATTCAGTTGTTTCAACTCTATCCACAGGTGCAGCTGCCACATAGTCTGAGTTTTCCGGGAAAGGTGTGATTTAGAACATTCCGACCCATTTTCTTCATGATTTCATTTGTACCTCCCAGACCATGTGTCCAAAGTAAACATTTAGCATGTGCTTGTTGATTAAGTGAACAAACAAATGCTTGTAAAAATCACTGACACAAACGAAAATATAGTGGTTATATTTATTAAGGGTCTATTACTTAATGAAAAGCTGCAGCAAATCTGTAATGGAACACTATTAGACACATATAAATCATTCTGATTTTTTTTAAAGTCGTCACACTTTTCTCTTATAGTATTTGTTTCCCCATTGAGAAAGTTGGGCTAGAAATGTGAACAAAGAGAAAAAGTATACAACTTACAAACTGAATTCAAGGCTGTTTTCCCACAGAGTAACCCAGAATGAGAACTTGGCCTTCACTAACAAAAAATGTCAGCCCATTTAGTCACTGTTAGCCAATACTTGTTGTCCTGGTTCCAGTAACAACACTCCTGCCCATCTCAGGAGGGAGCGAAAAATGTTTGCTTTGAATTTACCTGCTTTGAGAAAGTTTCAGTCTGGCCTTCCCATATCACTTCATTTGTGGTTCCTTCACATGGTGGGGGATATAGCGGGGACCACAGTTTGGCAGGTGTTAGATGCATGTTCATATCCTATACTCACATCCACAGGCAAATTGAAGAGTTCCAAGTCATATTTTTGAGGAGTTCTGGGTTATTTTATTTAGTTGTGGTGTCAGGGGAAACAGGAGGCTATTCTGATGGTATTTTTTTTCCCATTTCTATTCTGGAAAACTACCGTCAGAGGGAAGGAACACTGTGTGCTCCTAACATTCCCAGGGTCTGTGTGGCTTTGTCACATGCTCCCGGGGAAAGGAGCATGCATAAATACACAGTATATAGATGTGTTGCTATTGCCTTTACTACCCTCTGCATTTCTGCAGAGAGGGGAGCAGTGAGAGCAAACCTCAGCTATGTGCTCATTCCTGGCCAGGTACTGACCTAGAAGCCTAGTAACATCTCATTTAATCCTCACAACAACCCCATGATGTAGTATTCTTACTATCTCCATTATACTGTGGAGGAAAGTCAGGTCCAGAGAGGTGACACATCATGCCCAAAGTCTCAGAGGTAGTAAGAACTAGAGACAGACATGAGTCAGACAGTTAGACTCATGACTGCCCCATCTAATGCTACCCTTAGAGGCTTATTTTGAAGCTGTCCTTTGGAATGAAGTTTAAAACTGAAGGAAATACTTTTAAAGACAGTGGAGGGTAAATTCTAACTTTGTCTTCAAAGTGCTAGGTATATCAGCAGGCTTTACGGTTTTTAACAGTAAAACTGCTGCAGCCACAGGACATTTAAGTTAGTTTAGAGCCCCCATGGGTCATGGGCCATCTTCATGCCTCAGAAACATAGTCAACTCATAATTTTCTTCAATGATGCCTTAAAGTGTGAATGGCACCTAATGATGATTGACTGACTGTTCGCTTTAATATTCTTCAATTGATTGACCATTTACTATTTCTCAAAACTTTCAGTTAAGTTGTTTATCTGGTCTCTACCAGGTTTAAGAATCTTAGCTCTTGCTGTGAATAGAGCAGAGATTGAAAGGATGCCTGACACACTAGCTTTTTAAAAGCCTGCTCCTGATTTCATCTGGTGACTTTGGAAGGCAGAACACAGATATTGGGCTCTAGGCTTCCAAGATGCTCAAGCGTTTCCCAACCTCCCCAAATGGGTCAAATTCCCCAGTTATATGGTTTTTGGGACCATGTATCTCTTCTTTCTAGTAATTATTGGAGTTGTAATTCTGCATTTCTTTCTGTGGTATTGAATAATTTATTTCTCCTCTAGTGGTTTAGAGGCTCCATGAGGGCAGGGATACGTCTGTCTTTGCTCATCACTGTATCCTCAAGCCCAGGACAGTGCCTGACATCAGCACTGGGTAAAGGGTTCCTAAATGAATAACTAGATGCAAAAATGCTGTCCTTACTTTAAAAAAAAAAAACTCTAAATATTTAAAATATGTATTTTTCACCAGTAAAAATGAAATACACAATCAGATAAAGATGGTAAAATGTCTTTTGGGGCACTTCCTCTCCCTTTCATAATTCATATCTGGAAAGTTTGACTTTCATGTGGGCTCTGGAAACAGGAAGGAATCAGACGCTGTTTGGTATTAAGCTCCTGAAGGCTACAGGGGAGCCCAATAACCTGTCTGAGGCAAAGTGGGAAATGCAATCAGTTGCTTTGAAGGCAGCAGCCAGGAAATATCTGGCAGGACAGAAGTTCAAACAAATATAATTGTGGTAGATGCTAAATATGGCAACAGGTGAGTAATTCTTCCTCCTGGCTTTCATTGAGGTGTGTCTTTTAAGCCAAATTAGAAATCCAGCAAAAGGATTAGGCATGCATCATTATAGCAAGAGGATTAGGCGTGCATCATTACAGAGTCCAGCTCCAGCCAATGCAGGGAGAAGGCTACAACCTCCCTTTCAGATCACCCAAAAAACCCAATGACTCCCTGAGGAACAAGTAGGCCAAGGGCAGCTCTTAACACCCTTCCTTCCCCAGCCCCAGGTCAGGCCATGTCTAAGGCATGCTTTAGCCTTTAGCTGCCACCAAGTCCTTCTGGAGGTGCTATGTGAAGGAAGCCAACGATTTCCAACATTCAAAGTTCACATCTCTAGAATTTCCTAATTTTTCAATTGCTTCTGTAAATTATTTCTGAATGTGTCACTGTTAAAATTCTTATTTTCATTCTCACATCCTGATGTTTAGAGAGGGAACTGGGCATTACCAGAGCCAGATTTGAACTCAATGGCCCAAGTTTCTTCAGCAGAAGATCTAAAAGGAACCAAAATTTTCATCAGGACTGTTATTTGTATGCAGACATAACAAGAGCCCTTTGGTACAATGTAGCACTCAAGACAAGGATTCAATAAAATAAATCACACTCATTTTCTCCTTTAATTCTTACAACATCCTAGGAAGTAGGTATTCTCCCTATCTTATGGATGAGAAAATAGTTACAAAGCTAGTAAGTAGTGGATCCACAATTCAAGCCTAATTAACCTGCAAATTACTTTTTTTTTTTTTTTTTTTTTGAGACAGAGTCTTGCTCTGTCACCCAGGCTGGAGTACGGTGGTGTGATCTCGGCTTATTGCCACATCCACCTCCTAGGCTCAAGAATTCTCCTGCTTCAGCCTCCCGAATAGCTGGGATTACAGGTGCATGCCACCATGCCCAGCTAATTTTTGTATTTTTAGTAGAGACGAGGTTTCACCATGTTGGCCAGGTTGCTCTCGAACTCCTGACCTCAGGTTATCTGCTCGTCTCAGCCTCCCAAAGTGCTGGGATTATAGGCATAAGCCACCGCGCCTGGCCTTAACCTGCAAATTAAAGGTGAATTTTCAAAAGCTACAAATGAAGAGATTTCTTTGTGGTAAGGTCTTATGGGCAGTAATAACAAAATATGTGGCATAAAATCAAGGATCCTATATTTAGTCAGATTTTTAAAAACAGAAAATAAAGCCAAGTGTATCTGACTATACTGCCTATAGATAAATTCCATTTTATCCAGAAGGCTGTGTGGTGAAGTGACTTCTGAAATCCTTCAGCTATTTAATCCTGGCTAAATTACTTAACATCACTATAAGCCTTAGTTTCCACATTTGCATTGTTGTAAAAACTAAGAAATCACATATGAAAAGAATAAACTTATTAGAAAAAAAAAAGAAGAAAAACAATAGCATGAATACATATCAATAGTCATTTTTGAATACATAAAATTTCCAAACTTCTAGCAAGAAAATTGCAAATATAAGTACCTCATCAATAAAATAAATAAGTGCTATAATCCAATAAAAGGCATTTGGTCCTGATTGAGAGAAAAAAACAATCTCCCAAACCAAACACTTTTTAAAAATCTAACTTATTGGCAAAAGTGATTTTTGAACTCCAAACCTATAATGAACAGTTCAAAACACATATAGTCATGTCTGAACATAGATGAACAAACATCTTAAAACCTTAGCAAAGTAGAATACAACAAACATGTCAAACTCAATAAAATAAACATCCTCTTGAGTGAGTGGCTGGTGGAGGGAGAGGAACAGGAGAAATCCCTAGGCAGCTTCCAGAGAGTTCTTCAAGTAAGACATTCTGCCACTGAAGGCGCAGCCTCCAGAAACCAGAGCCATGTCAGGCTAGCAAGCACTCAAGGGCTTCTTGTATACTACCTTGTATGTTTGCTTCCAGCTGGTGTGTATTTTTTTTTTTTTTTTTTTTTTTGGTTTGGCTATTTGTTTTTCTAAGGAAACCTTTTGGGTTTTCTTCATATTTTTTTTCCTTTAATATCCCAATTTACTTAAAATATTCCAGTTACCTTAATACATGTAAGTTTATTATATTTCTTTATACTTTTAATTGCACATTTATGTGGTATTCTAATTTGTCATCTTATCCTATTCTCTTTTTGAATCTTACATTTTACTTTAAAAAGTATGTATACCCCATTTATTATGATTTTCTTACTCTTTATTTATTGTCATTATTTTCAATCCCAACTACGTGTTTTTTAAGTTTTCAAACTTACTGAGTGTTGTTCTTTTAAACTCTTTTATCTGAATTATCTCAGTAAGTGAATCTTGCGTTTCTTGTATTTTAAATCTTATAGTATTCTTTTCTGTCCTGTGCCAAATGGTTTAACCTCCAATGCCTTGTACACTGTCAGGCCCCTGAAAGACAGGCCATAAATGTTAGGAAATAAACAGCTCTGCTCTGGACCACCGTGGGCACGCATGTTGGGGAGGAGGCTCACGGGCTTCTCCCACCCTTTCTTTGCACCTTTGATAAACCCTCAGGGGAATCACCCTGTGATCCCTTCGGACTAACAGAAAAAAATCTATATGAGAAAGAGAATACAGAAAGCTGAAGTGGTAATGTTTAGAATCCCTAGAAGCTGGAATGCCCATCTAAAGATAAGGTGATTTAAAGGTGTAGACAGTGATTGGGCTTCATTGCTGAACAAAGAGATCTACAAATCAGGACTGATGAGACAAAATGGACAGAAAACTCCATGAAGATGCAATAAGGAGACCTAGCTCAAAACACTTTTTGGACTCTGGAGCTCTCAGACTATTTTCTGTCAAATTATCTAGCCTCAAACAAAAGTAAATGTTTTGACATTCCTGCAGGCTCTGCGAGTTCCCCACCTTGTGAACCAAGGCCTGTCTGGAGGTGAGGATCTGTCAGCTGACACTGCTTATCTGCCTTAAAACCTCAGTGCGGTGGCCTTCTTTAAACACAGGGCAAGGGTGCTAACTGGAGAAGGCTGCAGTTCTCTTTCAAGTGAGAAATACCTACTGAGGGAAACTGAAGGTCTGGACACACAGCAGGTGTCTGAGACCCTAAGAAAGCAAATACGACATAGATTGAGGGAATGACCTATTATGAATGGGGTGAATATGCACCCAAAGGGCACCGCCACTTGGGCAATCAAAATATTAACTACTTAGGCTTGAGCTTATCCTTGAAAGAATTTCAATGGTATAGTGCCTGAGTCAGGAAGGGGGTCAATACATACGAGGTGAATGAGTGAATGGACAAGTGAATAAATGAACAAATGAATTTATGGCATGGATCAGGGTCAGGCAGTGGAAAAATCTCCATAAAACAAGAGGCTTAAGGTTTGCCCATAGGCCCACCATCAACCTAGCATGGAATTTCAAGCAAATCAATTTACTTCTTAAGTTTATTTTCTGTAGAAAAAAACTACATTTTTCTTAACGGAGGTGCTATGAAGATAAATATAAAATAAAAAGGTTCCCCGAACAGTACTATGTATAGGTAAGACATTATAAATTGTTATATATCTTACTATAAATTTTATCATGTAAGATTATATACATGTTTAAGAGAATGATAAATGAACCCTTGTACATGCCACCTAGCTTAAGAAGTAAATTTCTTTGAAGTCCTCTTTGTGCCTTCCCTAGTTACTCCTCTTCATTCTTGGCCAATAATCTCTACTCTGAATTTTTGGTTATAAATTTCCTTAGTATTCTTTACAGCAGGGGTGTCCAATCTTTTGGCTTCCCTGGGCCACACTGGAAGAAGAAGAATTGTCTTGGGCTACACATAAAATACATAAACACCAATGGTAGCTGATCGGCTATTAAAAAATTGCAAAAAAAATCTCACAATGTTTTAAGAAAGTTTATGAATTTGTGTCGGGCTGCATTCAAAACCATCCTGGACCACATCTGGCCCATGAGCTGCAGGTTGGACAAACTTGCTTTATAGTTTCACTACATATGTATGTAATCCCAAACAAATGATACTTTAGGCGGTTTTTGAACTTTATATAAATACATACGTGTTACATGTGTTTTCTGTAGCCTTAACATTGACTTAAAACTTATACATGTTGATACTTGTATCTGTAGTTAATAAATTCACTGCCAATACTACAATACTTCACTGTATTATTATACTATAATTTAGAGATCTATTTGACTGTCAATAGACATTTAGCATATTTTCTGATTTTTGCAATTACAAACAACGCTGCAATGACCTTTGTTGCATGTATCCCCTGCTGCATATGAACAACAGTGCATTTAGGAGTGGAATTCCTGGGTCATAGGTCTGAACGTGTTCAACTTTACTAGGGAATGTCAAATTGTTTTCAAAGTAGTTGCACCAATTGATTCCCAGCAGCATTATATGCAAGTGTCTGTTGTATATCGACAGCAATGCTTGGAATGTTGTCAGATTTTAAAATTTTTGCCAACCTGGCTGCTAAGAAGTTATATCTTATTGTGGTATTCATCTGCATCTCCTTATTACTGATCAGGAGGTGGAATGTTTCGTATATTTATGGTGATTTATGTGCTTCCTCTTTTGTGAAACCTGTTTGTATTTTTGCCCATTTTTCTGTTAGGGTCTTTGATTTTTCTCTCTTATTCATGAGTTCTTTGTTGATTCTCTATCCTATTCCTCTGTCTGTTGCAAAAATAATTTCCCACTTTATGGGTTGTTTGTTCACTATTTTTAGGGTGTCTTTGATTTAAAAAAAAACTCCCCTCATTGTTTTTCTTTTTGAATGACTTGGGTATTCTTGGTCTTCTGCTCTTTCAAATAAATCTTATAATCAGCTTCTCAGAGTGCATGAACAATCTTCTTGGGATTTTTATTAGAATTGCATTAACTCTACACTCAGTCTGAAGAGAATCACTACCTTTATCAGTTTTTCTTATCCATGAACATCTATGTCTCCACATTTATTTTGGCCTTTCTTAATGTTTTTAATAAAGTTTCAGAATTTTTTCATAAAGACGTTAATTATTTTTGTTAGGTTTATATTTATGTGCCTTACATTTTTGGTTTCCACTATAATATTTTTAAATCAATGGACTCTGTTAGTTGGTAATTAGCAGAAATGCAGTCGACTTTCATATGGGAATTTTGCTACATTTTTCTACCAATTTATATAATTTATCTGCAAATTTGGGTTAACCTCAAAAAATAAATTGGAAAGTATTCCCTGCTTTTCTAATCACTCAATGAGTATATATAATGTTGGAATAATCTTTTCATAAACTAGTATAACTAATCTATAAAATCTTCTGGGCCTAATGGTTTCTTTGGGGGGAAGATTTTTTACTACTAACTCATTCCTTCAATGGTTATAAAAACATACAGGATTTCTCTTTCTTCATGAGTTAGACTGTTACATATATTTCCCTCAGAATTTTAAATATTTTACCTAATTTCTCAAATTTATTAGTATAAATGTATATATAGTATTCTTATGTTCTCAGTCTTACTTACATCATTATTTATGCATTTTCCTTTACACCTCTTATACTGTTTATAAGACTGGTCTCACTAGGATTTTATTATTCTTTTCAGAGAATCATATATTGGATTATTGGTCCTCTTTGATATCTTCAGTTTCTATTTCATTCATTTATGCCTTTATATGTATTATTTTCTTCCTTCTCTCACTGGGTTTATTCTGGGTTTTTTAGCCCCCTAATGTCTTAAGTTCACCACTTACTTATTTAGTAAAATAAAAGTCAATGTCTTTTAAATTTCCAGTATTATTTCTTCCTTGATCCTTGACTTATTTATAATTGTGACTTTTATTTTCCAAATATATGCCAATTTTTGAGTTACTTTTTTTGGTTTCTGTCTAGTTGTGATATATTCTGAGGATGTGATATGATGCCAATTCCTTTCAATATTTGAGTCTTGTTTATTGGCCTCTGTGTGTCTATTTTTTGTAAAAATTTCATGTGTGTCATAGAAGAAAATACATTCTGCAGTGGTGGTATTTTTTTTCCATTTTTCTTTTCTTAACTTATGGATTCATTGATTGAAATGTTTTCCTCTCATTTTATATTTCCCCCTCAGTAGTTAATGGTTATCATAGAAATTAGATGTGTACACCTAAAATTCAACAAAGTTTAAATTTAATAAAAATGTTACCCTCTCCAGATCAATACAAGAAACTTAGAATGATTTAACTCCAGTCTCCCCCATCCCAAATGAAATATTATTATATCATATTTTAGTTCTATCTTGATTTTTGTAATCCCTTAAATTACATAGTATTTTTATCATTTTATAAAGTCAATTAATTTAAGATTCACCCACATGTTTAACATTTTCTTTGTTCATCATTGCTTTCTACATCTTAAGTCTTTCTGGTATCATTTACCTTTTCCCTGAAGTACATGGATTTAGGTGATTCTTTATCTACTAGTAGTAAATCCTCTCAATTTTTGTTTATCTGAAAATGTCTCCAGTCGACTCTCCTTATTGAAAGGAAGTGTTGCTAGGTGTAGAATTCTAAGAGGACAGTGTATTTCAGCCCTTTAAAGATGTTATTCTAGCTTTGATATTCGCTCTTGGAAAGTCAGCTGTACTGCGTTGTTCTTTTTTGGTCATCTATCCTTTCTCTCTGCTTTTTTAAAGTTCTTTTTTTTTTTACAAAAATGAATATTTTCAGCTTAACTATGATACATCAAGTTGTGGCTTTCTTTTTATTTATTCTGCTTGAGATTCATTGGAATCTGGATCTGAAGATTGGTATTTTTAATAGATTTTGGGAAATTCTTAGCCATATTCTGTCCAAATACTGCCTATCCCTTAATCTTTTAAAAATATAATTCTAGAATTCCAACAGGCATATATTAAAGCTTCTCATGTTTTCTTCCACATGCTTAAACCTCTTTGATAGTTTCCGTCTGTTTGACTTTAGATACTGCATGCAGTATAATTGTTTAGCTGCATTTTCCAGTTTGTTAGTTTGTTCTTGTACTGTGCTTAAAGCATCATATTTTTTTCTTTTCTAGAGATGACTAATATATCCTTATTTCACATTTTCATATATGCAGATAATCCAATTTTCCCTAGTACATTCATTTCAGACCAATTTAATTTACATATTTATTGAACTATTATTCTTGGTCTCTTGGTTATTAGGAAAGTCAGTTGAAATCACATAGAAATATTCTGTCTCATTTATAACATCCCATGAAATGCCCTGCTTCATGCTTCTTACTCCCTGAATCTTGTAGTCATTATATAAAGTTAGAAGGCCATATCCTCAGGTGTAGTTCGGAATACCCCACAGGTCTAAAAGTGTGGGCCTAATGCTTCCTGGCAGAAAATTTCATTGTTTTATAAGGCTCTTCCAAGTACAGCTTTTGAATGACGAAGTTCAAACCCTCTAGCTATGCTACCCCTTGCTCCTATTTTATCTTCCTCATACCATTTTGAAGCTTATGATTTTCCCATTTTGCTGCTACTGAAAGCAAACAGTAGACTACTGGAAGTTTGGGCTGGGAGCCAGTCCAGTGCTCACTGTACATCTATCCTCGGCTCCTCTCTAGCCTGTCCCACAGGCTGTGCTTCTATCACCAGCAGGGTCTGAGGGCCTGGGCCCATCAATAAATGGAGTCCACTTGGCCTGGAGAGGACTCCTGCTGTCAGGTGACGGCTGCCCCAGGCTGCGAGAAGAAACCTGGTTGAACTCCACACCAGGAAATAAACTCGTGGCCATCTACATTCCCCTTCATGACTCAGCCATTCTTTATGAAAGGATTTACTGTGTGAGGAGCTGGAGGCTAGAAGATCTGAAAGAAGAAACAGCGGAGATAACTAAGCCATTGAAATCAAGGCGAAAAAGCAGCTTTTCCTGGGCTGGCTGCTGCTTTGTAGTGACAGGAAGAGAATTTTTCACTTGAAGAATAATTATTATACAGAAAGTTAATCTTTGTATATACAATGCAGATGCCACAAAAATAAAATAGGACCAAATAACCTTATTGGGATCTCATAGATAAGCAGTAATATCTTAGAACAGGCTGATAAATGCTGAGTTTATAATTTAGTCCTATTCTAGTTTGCTACAGTGAAAAAAGGACTTAGGTCTGAATTCTTATTCCATGCTTTCTGTCTATCTTTATGTCATTGTTACTTTGGATCTTTCATCACTCTCAGCCAAAATAATCTTAATGCAAAGGACCAGGCTTAATATCTACCAGAATTTAAAAATAACATATTTTTAACCCAGCAATACCACTTATAAGACTATATCCTGTAAATATACTGGAATATGTACATTAAAAGATATAATAAAAATATCAAAAGACTAACATCAAAAGAACAGAAACAAACTAAATATTCAACAGTAGGTGACTGGTTGTGAAAATGATATATACATTATTATGTAGCCAAACAGTCTCAGATATCTATTATTCCAAATCTCCACATTTCGAGGGAAAGATCATATATTGAACTTTTCAAATATAGCTGTGACACAGCCCTGAGTGTAGGAGAACCTCCTAGAAGCATGACCACAGAACAGTGGCAATTATGAGGACAGAAAGAAAACATGACAGAATAACTACAGATCCAAACTGAGGGCCAACATCTGGGGGAAAGAACCTCAAGGTTTCTTTGAAATCAGTCAGCCTTTGCTCCAAAAGTACTGGCCAGCTTTCACAATGGCATCAATGGAATCTCCTGTCTAGATTTTGGGCTACTGAAATAAATGATCATCAGCTCCTGGGAGACGGATGAGAGCCATGGAGTAGGAAGCCAATAGTGCCCTATAGCCAGGGGAAGCAAATGCAACAGGCCGGTGGGGAGGAAGGCCTGTTTTTAATTCTTAGTGGCATCATGCTGCGGCTCAGTAAGGAACTCTGAATTGGGAGGAGGCCATTACTTGGCATATAATTACCAGTGGCAGCAATCTAACAAAAAGGCTAGTGAGGATCCAAGGGCTATTTCAGCTTTTTCAAGAAACAATTCAAAGCCCTGTCAGAATAAAATTCACATTTCCTCTTTCTCTTTAGTGCATTTCCCTACCTAGAGTCAAGCACGTAAGTCATTGTTCACAGCTTTGAAAGTGAATGCTAGCTATGCAGGGCCCAGCCCCATGGTTTGCTTTGGGAGCCAATTTAATGAAAGCTGGAATGGGGACCAGTAAAGCTTTCATTTCAGGGCCCGTTCTCCAACATAGTTGTCTGACAACTTAACTGGGAAAGAGAAATTATCCAGAGAGAGACAGCTACTAGAGACCATTCTACTATGCACAACCTCCTGCTTCTTTCCAACTCACTCCAGAGTGATTCCAACCTCCAGTTACCTTCCAATCTGTCTGCTGAAAACCTTTTCCTTGTTTACTGACATCTACGTAAGAAACCCCGACAGCCTCCATCCTCACTACTCTTATTTAAGGAGCCAGCCAGCAGGTGCAAACCTGGCTTCCTTGTTCCAATCAGCTGTCATGCTTCTTCACCATTTAAACACATGGTCAGGAAACTTTCTCTCAGCAATGAAAGAGGTCACCATCTTAAAGTTCTCCTTTGCTCTGAATGTCATTGCATAGTTATGATCAGTAGGCATCTCTCTTGGTTGTCTGCCTTGTCTGACTTTTAGATGGTGTAAATCCTATATGTAAAACCTACATGTGGGGTGCAAGTGGGTAGCAGTCGGGGTGGTTGGTTAATATGTTCCCAGACTGTTATATAAACCAGTAATAAATGTAACTGATTGGCTGGAAATGAAAATCTTACACATTCTCTGCACTCACACTGGCCTTTACTATAGAATACTTTTTAGAATTCACAATTGTGTCATCTCCATGAAAACTATAAGAAAAGAAGAGAAGGAAAAGGGCAGAAAAGGAATGATTTTTCTTTGTCCTTTCTCATGCCTGTTAAGGATGGCATTTTTCCTTTTCCCCCAAAAAGAATAAAGAAAAATAAGATATCAAATAAAAGGGAATAGGGTTTTCCCATGATCTCTCCTGCATCTAGACCATCATGGTCCACAATCCTACATTTCTCCTGCCTCCTTCTTTAGGATGATGAGTAAAAATGATTTTTCAAATCCACTTATCTATAAGCCTTTTTGTACTAATGTCTCTAAAAGTATTTTGAAACATTGTAAAATATTGTACTACTAATACAAACACAGAAAAGATATTGATTGGAGATTTTGATAGTCACCAAATCTAAAGTGAACCATGTGTGTAGTATTCCTACAGCATCTAGGATTATTAGAGGAAAAAATGCTTTCTTTTAAACAAAATGAAAACATGATGCTAGGTCACCTTTCCAAATTCTTTTTCTTAAAAGAGAGAGAAAAAAGATTGAATATAATTTTCATAATAAGTGTGGATGACTCTTTGAAACAATGAACCACAGTTTGTTTTTACTGAACTTAGTATTATAATAAAAAAAACTGTACATTTTCAGTGTATATGTGGAAATTCTAATGAATGTAAAATTCATCCTCACTGTGCATTTCAAAATACAGTCTATTCCTATCATCAAATAAACAAAATAAGAAACAGGGTCCCACAGAAGAGAATTCCAGTTTTTCTGCTTCTTGAAAAAAGCATATGATCTCAGTTTTGATACAAACTTTGTAACCAGATAGGCCATTGAGGAACTTGGAGGAAACCATTAGTTGTCTTTGAGAATCTCAGTTTTATCACAAAAATGCAAATAAATAAAGTGAGTATTTATGTGAAAATCTATTACAATAACTTGCCTTTTCCCAAATATTTATTGAGCAGCTTCCTACGAGGCGCCTCAGTGCTAGAACATGGGGATTCAAAAAGAAGAGGACAGGCCCTCAAGAAGCTAAGCCTAGAGGACAGATCCAAAAAATTAACATAATTAAACATAGTTTTAAGAGGGTTATGGGAGGTTGGGTGCAGTGGCTCACGCCTGTCATCTCACCACTTTGGGAGGCCAAGACAGGCAGATCATTTGAGGTCAGGAGTTCGAGACCAGCTTGGCCAACATGGTGAAAACCCATCTCTACTAAAAATACAAAAATTAGCTGGGCGTGGTGGCACACGACTGTAATCTCAGCTACTTGTGAGGCTGAGGCAGGAGAATTGCTTGAACCTGGTAGATGGAGGTTGCAGTGAGCCAAGACCATGCCACTGCACTCCAGCCTGGATGACAGAGTCAAACTCCAACTCAAAAAAAGAAAAAAAAACAGTGTAATGAGAGATTCGGTAAAGCACACAATAGGTCTCAGCCCAGATTTCAATACCTGCAAGAAGCTACTCAAACAAGGTATGGTTTATTACAAGCCTTAAAAAACAGGCAAGTGGAGTAGAGAGGTAGTCTGAATCTAAAAAAGAGCACTTACAAAGGTCCAGAGGCCAGAGAGAGTTGCGGCCCTGTGGAAGGCAGTTCAACACGATTGTGGCATGAGAGAGGAATGGGGAAGGATGGAGCAGGAGAAACTGGCAGAACCGTTATATCTTGAAGCACCTTTCAGGCCATTCCAAGGTATATGGATATTACCCTCAAAGGCCTTTGAAGGTCTGGGAGTAACACAGCCAAGTTTTACCTAAAGAAAGGTCATGTAGCTTGAAGTGTGGATAATGGATGAACAGGTGGGGGGTTAAACAGAGGGCAGAGCAATCTATCGGGAGATGACAGATGACAGTGGCTTGAACTAAGGAAGTGACAGAGCAGATAGGAAAAAGTGAAAGGATTAAGTAGGAACTACTGACAAAAATTGATTACTAACTTGACATGGATGATGGGGGAGAGGTCCATGTTTCTGTTTTGGGCAAATCCTTGCATGGTGGTAGGAAAGTAGGAGATAGAGCTGGTTGAGAAAAGAAATGAGAAAGTGGAGAGCTCGGTCTGAGATATAAATTAGAGGAATCTCTGGACCATTCACATGAAAATGCCAGGAGGTCACTAGATCTTGAGCTGGAGATACCACCAGGGAGAGAATAAAGCATTGGGAGTCATAGGCATACATTCGGTAACTGAAGCTACAGGAATGGACCAGGCTACTTGAGGTGAGATTTTCCAATGAAAAGAAAACCAAATTTAAATCCCAGGGGAATACCACTTTTAAGAAACATACAGTGAGAAATGAGTAAGCCAAAGGTAAGACAGCAAGGTAAGAAGAAAATTAGAAAGTTGGAACCGCAGATCTTAACAAAGGCACTGTTATAAAAAAGGAAACTGGTCCACATGATTGAATGCAGCAGAAAGAGAACTGAAAAGAAAGTGAAGTCAAAGTGCCACTGGATTTAATGAGGGGGATTGCTCTAAACGATCGTGGCAAGGAAGCTTTCAGTGGAGTGGTGAGTGTGGAAATTAGATTATGGAAACCAGATGAGAAATGAATGCCAGTGAGAATGCAAAAGTGGCAAATGTCGACCATTCTCTCAAGAAGTTTGACCATAAGTCCCTGAGGGCTGACACTGTGCCTCATTCTCCGTTGTATCCTGAGGTATAATACCAACAAGTGAAAAATATATGTTGAATTAATTCTAAACAAGGGAAGAAGATGAGGCAAAGGCTACTGGGAGGATGGGTCAAGGAAAAGGATGAGATTCAAGGAAAAGGATGAGAAGTTTCCTTTAGACAGGATGAAATCTCTCTTCCAGAAGAACAGGAGTAGAATAGGTCAGAGAATTGAAATAATTTTCATCCACTAGCTTTCATTTTATTGATGAATTTGGAAGCAAGGTGATCTACCAAAAACATCAATGGAAATTATGAAGTAAGTAGATCTAGAAGAGTAAATAGTAAGCTTATTAGGGAGAACAGAAAGATCACTGGGCAGCTGAGGGCCCACTTGAGGGTGGAGGGGTTCACTCTGTGTGACAAAATTAGCATGGATGTGGGGTTGGGGGATGAACAGTCCTCAGAAGTAGAGACTGCAGGAGGACTGATCTGGGATTGGGCTTTTTCTAGGTGGGTAAATAAAAAAGATGCTGAAGGAAGGGAATCTTAGTTATTTGCAATTGGTCCACACTAGAAGGAACTGAAGACCAAAGGAAACTTTGGTAGCAAGTAAAGTATCAAGAGGATAAGATGAGATTGCAGAGGGCATGGCAGAATGAGAGCTGAAGGTTTGTTACAGAGGGATATTTCATGTGAATGTAAGTTACATACACATCTATCCTGTTGCTTTAAGGTCTGGCCACCATGACTCGGTGCTCTAAACAACGTTGCTAACCTCATTTCTTGGCCCCCAGGCTCTCAGAACGGTACTTTGTTCCTGAACCCACTGTGCTTCTTTTGAGATGCTGGGCTTCCGAAGGGGAGAGATGCAGTATTTTACTCATTCTGAGGGTCCAATTCCTGCCATTAGAGACATTCTTGATATCTGTAGTGAATGAGTAAATGAAAGACTGTCTCTGCATGTTTGCATATCTTCTAATTTGATGAAATGCAGACTGTTGTGCTCACTCCCCCTGCATAGGTACCTATGGAGTATTCTAAGTTCTAAGATCCCACGCAGCAGATCCCTGGCCCTCTGCCATGACGTCCTTTTGTTGAAAGTTAGGAAAGAGGCTGTAGAAGGAACTCTGGGGCTGATGTGAAGGAGAAGTGATGCTTTAGTGGCAGATGACAAGCCAGGGAGTTCACAGAACACCTCGCAGCACAGAAAATTTGGTAAATTGAGTAAAAAGTTATCTATGTGAAACTCTAAAGAGTTCCTAAGTCCCAGCTGTAGATGCCATAGATGTGTGTGATAGTCAAACTATTAAATATTAGATATTCTAATTCACTATAATTTATTGACAGTCACTCTTAACTTTAGTGAATATGCTGAAGAAGTTAAAATGTCAAAGGTGATGCTATAAAACTGAATTCTTACTCCAGGCCTCAAACTGTCATGGGTAGTTTTATTTTCAGACACGTAGTGATTTCTGAGGCCATACACCGTTAATAAAATGTGACAGAATGAGTTTTTCATGCACTATAAACCTTAGTTATTAGATTTATCTCAGAGTCAAAATGATTTAGAATTTTTCATTTTGATTATAAATTATCAGTCACTAAAATTTTTATCATTCACTGAATTATACCAAAGATCCCGGAGGAAATTATTTAGCAAATCTGGAGTGGAACTTCTCATAATAAGAATTGTCTAAGTAAATGTGGCAAAAGCAGCCATATGGAATGTTTGCAAAGCATTTTATTGTGGGAAATGAATGTGGGTGTTAAAATACTATGTATAACTACAAATTCAGGCATGCTAATTTTTTTACCCGCAATGAGATTTCAGTGTTAATGCTAAACTTCATTAATTCAGAAAGCATTAACATGGAACTTTAAAAGAACAGCTGGTATGTGAGGTAATCAAAAGTAAAAACAAGGTTTCAAAGGAATACTTCCACCCATCCAGTGGCATTGTGGCGCAGCTTGGAAGATACTGTGCTTTAAAGCTAAAGACCTGGGCAGGGGTGAATCTAGCTCTTGTGGAGCTGGAAACTTATATAACCTGGGGGAACCCATTTTAAGAAAAGGGATACAAAATTCCAAATGTAAAATTAAATTTCAAAAGTGAACTTTTTATATTAAAATATATAAATATTTATTCAAAATGAGAAAAGAAATTATAACACTTTTAAAAGCTGAGCACTGCCACAAGCATTCAAAACCCAGAAAAATATTTTATTAGTTAACTGCATGACATACTGCTGTTAATTTGCTTCCTTATATTGTTGTTTATATATGCTCAACCTCTTCATATAACAAATATCTGTATCTTTTTGTATAGAAAGAAAAGCAATATAATTTAGTCTTCCCTCAACCAAAGTTGACCGAAATTTGGTTTTACTAACAGTTTAGAAAACTATCAAGCCATTTCACTGTGTTGATGACAGTTTTATGTGCCATTTCAAATGGAACCCCCAAACTTTGTTAAGCTAAAATGCATTTGATCTGCTTGAACACAATCTAATATAGAACATGTTATGTATTTGGACATACTCTCTGTTCATAGTACTGCCACAGGTTTGTGCTCTTCAAACACAGCAATTCTGGTATCTTCTAATTCATGTGATTTTTATAGCAAAAAAAGAAATGCATCTAATGTGCTTATAAGTATATTAAATTATATTCACTGCATTATCAAGTATGTTCCTGGCAGTTTTGTTTTGACAAGGGATAATGAGAATTAAATCATTCACTTGAAATTTTTCATGTCTGATGATTGAAAGTATTTTCCCGAGACAAGTTTCAATTGTTGTTTCTCCTCTGGCCCTCAATTATTTCTGATATCAGCCAGACGACAGAGCCTTTGGTCCTTTCCCGCATTGTCAAGTGAACCACAAGAGTAATAACCTACATATGTAAGTAACTATAAGCCACATTATTCTACCGACTGCAAACTAAATGCATCCCCAAGTTAACCTCCCCTCAACCAGATCACAGATATGGCCAGGGCCACTCCAGTGCCACCCAAAACAAGAAGTGTGATGGAGGAGAAGTTGGCTAAGTGGTCTTAGCCCATTGCTTATAAAATATATCCTTTTACAGATTTTACCAAAACAAATGTGACTGCATTGTGATGGGCCCCTGAAGCAGGCACACTAAAGTGCAAGCTTCATTAGCTTCACAGTTAACCATTTCTGGGCCTGGGCAGGTCACTGTTTTGTCCTAAGCATGGCACTCTGGAAAAATCTTAACTTGTCTGAACTTCAGTTTCTCCTTAGTGAGATGAGGCTGCTACTACTAATATGTGTTTCACAGGATTGTTGTGAGCTCGATATGAGTTAATTCATGAGAACCATTATCATAATGCTTAGTACACAGCAAATGTTTAATAAATATTAGCACTCATTAAGCAAAAGATGTTATAAATTGCAGGATATTACATAACAAACTGGTTAGAAGAATAATTCATATACCAACAAACAATAAAGTCATGGTAAGCAGACACGATTGTCATATGTTAATTAAAGCTAATTATCACCCTAAATTACTGTATATATTTGAAAACAACGAAACTGCTTTTTAAAAATTATATCTAACTGAAAGTTTCAGGCTGCAGTGGGCTACGATCGTGCCACTGCACTTCAGCCTGGGAAGCAGAGTGAGGTCCCATCTCAAAAAGAAAAAAAATATATCTGAGAGATTTGACTTGTACAGATGGAATACCACCTCTTCACATCTCACTATATTTGAAATGGGGATGGGGTGGGGTAGGCGATTTGTTGCCCGGTAGTATTTCAGGAGAAAGAAGAATGGTTTTTTTTTTAGTATTAATTATTCTAACTTTTGTGTTATATTTCCTTTCCTAGGAAGCATATAAAGAATTCCATTCCCAGAAATCAAGGTTCAAAAACATCTTCAGAAGCAAAGTAAGCAAAATGGAAAACAGATCCTAACAATCATTTTATTCACAGAAAATTTTTTTATTGCTAATAAAATCAAAGAGCACTATAAACTTTTTACAGACTATACAAACTCTTCATTTTACTTTGAAAATCTAAATATTAAGTAATAGGTAATACTGCACAAAATATCTAGTTAAGAAGGCATGAGATATTTTAGAGTCAAATTTGACACAGAAGCCCCTACAGAAATGAATATGTAATCTTTCAAAGTTATAAATTAATATGCCATAAGATTCTCCAGACAGCAGGGATTAGAATAAACTGAGAAGGAAGAAATATTTCCTGCCAGTAGCAAGCAGTAAAAATGCCAAATGCAAGGAAGCAGGAGAAGCCTTTTAAAAAACAAATGAGGTTCATTGTGGGACCATACCTCTGCCTAAAGCGAACCAGATTATAATTTGTGTTTTAGTAGAGATTAGACTTTCAAACATCTTGAATTTCAACAGTTGAATTTGAACGGCTGAGGACCTTTCTCACGGTCCCTAAAAATGTGCCTCTCCTTTCAACGAGAAATGAATTGTTGCTTTCTATTCTGACTTTTGGCTTCTCTATAGCAATTCACCTCTTAGTCTCACTCTATGGGAGGCAGAATACATGCCATTGACTTAAAGAATCGAAGTCCACTGAGGTGAAAAGCAGTACTTGTGAGGGCTCAGGTAAGAGAGAGAAAAAATCCTGGCAGTTATCTTATTTTTCATGAAGAAACCAGAGTTGAGCCGTGCCAAGCAGACAGCTATGAGCTCACAGGTTTGAAATAATTACACATTGAGACTTTTCCTCAGGACAGAGCTAATGGGTTTATGCAGGAAACATAACTCAAATATTGATTTACGGGGTTTCTCTTTTTAAGTCAGTAATGAGTACCCTTTACCTGTACTTGGGCCTGACAAAATTCTCTGTTATGTTAACTGATGAACTAGATTAAATAGAAAATAAATATTCAACTAAAGCAGATTGTTCTTAATTCACATTTTTATGTTTGGTGGCCTCATTCCTATTTTAGTAGATGAAGAAATCAAAGCTTCAAACAATTGAAAATGATAGGAGAGCTTTTCAGTGGAATAATACTCTATCGTTGAGACTCAGAGCTTAAGTACAAACTGAAGCAAACCCAAAACAAATTGCTCTGTTTAGCCCAGAGCCAATCTGAGAAACACTCTTTTTAATGAAGAGGAGATGTACTGTGACATCAACCAAGGAAACAGAAACATCAAAAGTGGACAGTATTCAAATGATTTCTGTGGGAAGATGCAGAGCAGGATCCCAAACACTGATCTATGTATTTCTGCAAATGTTTGCTCCATGCCTAAAGAAAACAAGTAGAAGCATAAGGAAACAGCAAAAAATTCACCTAAAACTCAGTGATGCATGCTGTAAATTAGCAGGTCCTTCCAAGACTGACTCCTAACCTGTCCTGTAATGTAAGTAAGAGAAGAGATAAATGCAGATCTGATGGTGTCCAGCACTCACCTGGATTTTAGACTCATTGGATGGCAGAGTAGAAGGTCTTAATTTATTGTTGAAGTGGTATGTTTTGTTTAAATTTATTATTTTCAAATAAAGCATTTACATTTTTCCTAAGTACTGGCCCCTCGAATCCTATTAGTAATGACACTGCCATTGATGACTGGAGAGCCAAGAAAAAGTTGTTTGAGAAAATTCCACTGTGAAATGAGGATGCAGAGGATGTTAAGGTAGCAGATTTGCTAATATAATAAACAAGAGTTAATAGAGCAAATAATATTTCTTTCCACTAACTGGTAGATGTTGAATTGTATAGTTAAATGGATTGGTAAGAATAAAAATGAAAACATATTATACTGTTGTGGATGATATTAAAAACTGACCATATTTCTCTCAAAAAGCTAAAAGAATGGAGTGCTATTCTGAAGGCAAATCTGACATAAGTCCAGAAAAGACTCAGCCATACAAACCTTCTTTGCTTTTTTTCCCTGACTCTGTCCATTCCTCCCCACCTCAACGTCTTGACAAGATGGCTCCTTCTCGTCATTCAGGCCTTGGGGCTCAAAGGGCACCTTCTCAAAAAGCCTTTCTCTGACCACACTGTATACAAAGTACTCTCCTATCAGAGCTCTACCCCGTTATCGTGTTTTACTTTCTCTTTAGCACATCTTTTAAAATTATTAAAATCATCTTTTTTGTTTACTTATTTATCATCTGTCTCTCCCAGTGCACCATAAACTCTGTGAAAGCAGGGTCTACATGTACACCACCAGCACTGCAAATAGTAACATTTATTATGTTCTTAGATTGTGTGGGTCAGGCACTTACGACATTCTCGCTTGGAGTCTCTCATGAGGTTGTACTTAGATGCAGTACTGGCTGTTGGTTTCAGGCTTTGGTTTCTCTCCATGTGGGCCTCTGCTTGGGATGGCCTGGATGTTCTCATGACATGGGGGCTGGCATTCCCCAGAGCAAGCAATCCATAGCAGAAACTGCAATGCCTTTTGTAATCTTGCCTCAGAAGTCACGGCATCTCACTTCTGCCTATTCTGTCAAGTCACATGATTCAGCATGGGACAAGACGATAGAAGGAGTGAGTACCAGCAGGCAAGGATCACTGGGTCCATCCGGAGAGGTGGGTGCTGTTACAGTTAACTGTTTTAAAAAAGCAAGACTCTGGGGTTCCAAAACCTTATATGTTTATATATTACTTTAACATTTAAAGGACTTTTAAAAGATCGTTAAAGCTTTCTACTTTTCTAAGGCATTTGAAGAAGGTATGCATTTCTTTTCAGTGACTTCCATGGTTTGAATGTGCCCCTCAAAGTTCACGTGTTGGAAACTTGATCCCCAATGTGGTAATGTTGGGAGGTGGGACTTTTAAGAGGTAACTGGGATATAAGCCCTGCCCTCATGAGTGCACTAGTATTGTTATTGAGTGAGAGGGTTTACTATCGTAAGAGCAAGTTCCTTATAAAAGGACAAGTTTGGCCTCTCTTGCTCTCTCTCATCCTCTCTTGCCCTACCACCATAAAATGATGCAGCAAAAAGGGCCTCACCAGATGCCAGCCCCTCAGTTTTGGACTCCCAGCCTCCAGAACCATAAGCCCAATGAATTCTGTTCATTATAAATTATTACACAGTCTGTGGTATTCTGTTATAGCAACACAAAACAGACTTAGACAGTGACAGGATAAATGAAAAGAATCATCAAATGACTTCTGCCCCCTTCACTTTATATTTAAGAATGAGTTACTGGTTTTGTTTTACCATCTGTTCAGTTGAGAATGTGCAGCACTCAGGCCTTCTGCATGTCAACGTGGGATTAATGCCAAGTGCCGACAAAGCTGGACAGAGTGAACAAGTATTTGGAAGCAGGTCCCCAGACAGGATTTGCAGCCCATGTCTCTTTTGAGACAATGACATACGCAATTCTTCTACCAAAAATGATCTCACTTGTTAACAGCTGATTGTTCAGGGGTCTGGAAAGGATAGTGTATTATTCTGGCACCCAGGGTAAACTTAACTACAGACTGTAGTCATGTATAACCCCAACTTTCTCAGGGATCAAAAGCCAAGGAAGGCAAATACATTTGTAAAGTTGCTGAAAACAAGAATTACCTGTCTGGATTTTTTAAAAGTCATAAGCATTTTGTACAGGGTGAAAGGAAGAACACTTCTCCCAATTATTTCAGCTAAGATGGTTGAATTTTAGCTGACTACAATAACTAAAACTAATTACATGAGTAAATAAATGTATCAATCTATCAATAAATTAACTAAGGACCCTGAAGAAAGTATGAATTTCTTTTCAGTGACTTCTCTGGCTTGAATGTGTCCCCCAAAGTTCATGTGTTGGAAACTTGATCCGCAAAGTGAAAAGCCTTAAGATCTACCTAGAAAAATGACTGTTTGGAAACACAGAAAGAAAATAATTAGAAAAGAGAAAATGGAGCCAAATAAATGACATTAGTACAAGTAGGAGTGAGATTTAAATTAAAATGAGAACTCTAAAATCACTACAAAAAAATCACTTCAGGAGAAATTATTTCAGAAGGTAAAACAGACTGTAGTTCATCCTCTGCTCCTCTGACATCAAAATAATAAAGGGAAACTGTTGCTTTCTGGCTCGAAGCTACAGAACACCAAGGCACTTTGTAATCTAATACTTGACAACTGATACAGAAATTAGGGGAAGCAACACTAAATCTCAGATACTCTCTTACAAGGAAGAGAGAGAAAAGCTTCAAAATCTATTTTACCTCAGGGCAGAAATCGTTTCACCCTCAGTCCATTAAATCACATTGACATGATATCAGAGTGAAAACTCATTAGGGCATTTTATGCTTTCATACTTGAGCCCTGGTGTTACTAAGGCACCCAAGAGAAATCTTCCTTCAGAAACTCAAAACAGCTGGCACCAGATTTCAGGGAAACGAGGCAGCTGGCCTACAGCTGGAGAGCATCAGCGGAATAGCCAAGACTGGAGAAGGACGAGGGAGTCAGCCAAAGAGCAGTATTTTCTTGAGATAATTCTGACCTAGCACAAGGACATGCTTTTTTATTTACTAGTTATTGCTCAGAAAGGGAAGGGGTTGATTTTAGAAACTAAACCCCTACTGTAAGTCAAAGAGATACTAATGGGAAGACTCCTTAAAAAAGAAAGTTTTTGCCTTCTTGATTTGATTTTTCTGTAGCATATAAACTCAATCTCAGGAGACAATTGTGTCTCAGTCTCCCATATCTCTACTTCCTTGGACTTTTCTTTTGCTCCTACACTAAAGTGTCAGCAAGGAGGGAGGTAGCTCCAGCCAGCTTCATGTTACAAGGACCTTTCATGGCACTCATGCCTTTGGACTCTGAAGGCATCGCCAATGTTTAGCATTTCTATGATATAACGACACCACTGTGAAGTAAAGCCTTTCCCTAGGAGCAGCTCTCACTTCCGTGTAAATCCATTAACCTGGTTGAGATCTGAATTCCAACTGCCAGGTTCTTCTAATCTCCAAAGTGCACATGCAGGCCACTTTCCTTATGCAGCAGACTGAGCAAAAACCACCAATAGCTTTTACAAAGAACAAACACACACATTGTTTCCCATCACAACGGCAAATGTCAAACTGCTGTTTTTGCCTATTCCAAAAGTGCGTTGGGGGTGGAGGGAGCATTCTAGGGAAGTCTTGCACTTACTTATTTTGCATGCTTGATAAAAGTTAAATCTAACCAAATACCTGCAACACGTACACTTATGCTGCAACTATTCTACTCCTAGAGTCAACAGCAATGGGTTTCCCAGTTTTCAGACCTTGAACTATCTCCTTTGACATAGTTCTGACATAATTCTCTGGGTTTTTTTTCTTCTCATCACAGCCTTTTTTTTTTTTTTTTTTTTTTTGAGGGACTGGTTCTTTATTTCCAAAAGACGCTTGTCAATATTCAGTATCAAAACAGTTGCACCATTGATTTCTCTTTCTTCCAATTGGCCCAAAGAGACCACATAAAAGGAGAGTACATTTTAAGCCCATAAGCCGCAGGATATACACCTAACAGACCTCCTAGAAACCTTACCAGAAAATGGGGACTGGGTAGGGAAACTTTAAAAGATCAACAAACTGCCAGCCCATGGACTGCAGAGGCATTGCCTTTTTTTTTTTTTTTTTTTTTTTTATTCCTGCTGTGGTTCATGAAAAAGATAGTATTTTCACTCAGGTTAGAGGGCAAGTAATTTTTTACAATTTTTAAATTGATATGAATCATTAGTCTAATGACCAAGGATTTGAGACATGGATAAGTCAAAACAATGGAAGAAGTCAAATCTAAGTAAAAATAAAGGAAAAAACTCAAAATGTCATCTTAAATAATGTGGCAATAGAGTGAATTATTTCATTTTTCATGGCATCAGTGGTGGAACTTCAAATGCGTAGCATGTGGTGGCTGGAAAAGTCTTTAAAGATTAGCCTATGCAACCCTCATTGTACGGATGGGGAGACCAAGGCAAGGCAAAGAAGTCAAGAAAATCTTAAAATACAGTGGTACATGACATAGATAATGCAAAAGAGCAAACAGTTAAGAAATCAAATATTTCTGGTACTGGAATACCCTGTATGGAATGTTGCTAAATACCTTTCAGCAGTTGTTTTTCTTTTTTTCTTATTGACAGAGTCTTACTCTGTCACTCAGGCTGGAGTACAGTGGCATGATCTCGGCTCACTGCAACCTTCGCCTCCCGGGTTCAAGCAATTCTCCTGCCTCAGCCTCCCCAGTAGCTGAGATTACAGGCTCCCACCACCACACTCGGCTAATTTTCGTATTTTAGTAGAGACAGGGTTTCACCATGTTGGCCAGGCTGGTTTTGAACTCCTGATCTTATGTGATCCACCCGCCTTGGCCTCCCAAAGTGCTGGGATTATAGGCATGAGCAATCACACTTAGCCTCAGCTTTTTTTCTGAGCAGAGATTAAAAATTAGGCTCCATTCTCTAAACATACAACTATTAGACAGCATAGACACAGAGATACAGCTCAAGAGTATGTTGGATGATTGGATCAAGCTGACCTGTTATGAAAACTGGCCTCTATATATTCAACATACCAACAATCCACACATGGATAACTGAGTTCTAATACTGTTATTATTTTGATAAGATGCATGGGGAAAATGAGGTCTTGGCCCTCACTGGACCAATATCAGTAGCAAAGTCTGGCCAACGGGCTTGGAGGTTCCATGCTTTCCAGAGGGACACCTAATAATCTGCCTCTCACAGTGCGAGGAGAGTTCAGCAAATATTAGGGAGTTACTGCCCTTTCCATTTTAGACAAACACCAGCAGCTCCTCTTTAGTTCAATGGTATTTGCACAGGCCTTATGAAAGCTGTTAAGATTCAGAACCATTGTCAGAGGACTTGGCTGAACCTAACCTAATCTTCTCTGAGAGACAGAAAACTGGCCCAGAAGTGGGGCTATAACCTTCAGTCACCTGCTGGCATTGCTGAGATCTGATGTCTAAGAAATGAGGATCCAGTGTGTCTTTGATGCCCAGTCAAGGCTTTGAAGCTGTGTCAAGACCACGGGACAAAGGCAGCACTGTTTATGCAAATCTGGAAACAAAAGAAGCTAAGCTCCAAAGCCATTAGAAGTAACATCAGAAATTCAATACTCAGAGATGATTAGAGTCCCTACACCAGTATGAAACAGGAAACCTAAAAGCAAAGCTGGGCAACACACCAAAACACATACTGTAGGAAGGAATCCTGAGCTGGCCGGAGCCTGGCTAGATGTGCTCAGAAGCCTTGATATATGAAGCTCCCTTAGCCAAGAGGCAGCCATCTGCATACCAAAGGAAGGACATCCTGGGTGGCTGCTGCTTCACTACCTGAGGCACACAGCTCCTTCATAAGAAGGTCCAACATATGCCCTTGCAAGGCTAGCTCTCATGTTGCCATGTTCCTTGGGAATTCAGTCATCATCAAGCACATGCCTTCCCAAGGAGACAACACTCTTAGCAAACACCTTTGGCACAGTATTCAACAGGATGAGATACCACGAGCTTCCTAGAAAAGAATTTTTTAAGGCCACCCCACAAAGATCTAAAGTTGGGCTAAGGGTCCAGGAAGCATCGATTATGCAGTAACGTGAAAGTTCTCCAGATATGGTTACCCCTATGAAGAGGAAAGTGTTAGGTCAGAAAAGGACTCAGAGAACATCTCATCCAGAGATTTTGAAGCAAGACTGCATATTACCACCCTCTGAGAAGTTTTCAAAATATGTCAATTGCCTTAGCTCATCAAATGATGACAATAAGTGGCTGCATTATGTTAGCACATTTCTCTTACGTTACAGGAAAGGAAACTGAGGCCTGGAGATAATAAGTGACTTGTTCAAAGCAGTCCAGCATGAGCAATGCTTCCAAGTTCCTTCACAGGACAACACAATAGCATATCTGCACACTATGAAATATGAAAGAGGCTGCTTTGGTTAGAGGCAACTGTCCTGGGGACCCCACTGCTACCAGCTTCACTTCATCCCCACGTGATTGTTGTTTTCTTGGTGGGATATGCTAAGCTGTCGTATGCAGTTCACATTTTTGAGAAGAAGAAAAGATACAAAAATAAAGTGGATGCATAAACTTAAGAGCCTTTACTGTAGAATTTTTGCCCTGTCACCAAAAGAACACAAGAAAACAGGTATGGAACGGTATAAGATTTAACAACCAAGTTGCATTCTTCCCACAGAAGGCTGCTGTACCTGCAGTTATAATAATGCTACTGTATTGACTTCTTAAAAATTCTTTGTGCAGCAGCAACAAACTCAGAACAATCCTCTGTATAGCAGAATAAAACTGTGTAAATTTCTAAAAAGCCATATTTTGAGTTCATAGCTAGTAAAGACACCAGGCTTGGGGACTTTGTAATATCATGTAATTAAGGCTGAACTGCCAGCTACTAAAAACAGGCTAATTTAGTAGACTGTTTATATTTATCACAAATGAGGTGAAGAGTCTTTAATGGCATGCCAAAGGGAAAAATTAAATAAAATTAAATATGAGAAACAAAGAAACCAAGATTAGGGATTATGGGAACTGAAGTAGCTCAAATGAATTCTGTGTAAGGAAATTCACTGGTTTGATTTTCCTGTGCTCTATTAAAAGATGTTCATCAATAGATATTTTTTCTTCTGCAATACTTAAGGCTTAATGAACTCATTATGTAAGACACACCGAAGAAAGAGTTTGAGGGAGTGCCATTTTATACTGAGTCCGAGCGCAAGGAGCTTCCTATAGTGGGAAAACATTTGGGGCACTCTCTTTTAAAAATATATATTTTTTAAAAACAGTCACTAGACTGTTCACAACAGCAAAGACTTGGAACCAACCCAAATGCCCATCAATGATAGACTGGATAAAGAAAATGTGGTACATACATACTATGAAATACTATGCAGCCATAAAAAATGCTGAGTTCATGTTTTTTGCAGGGACATGGATGAAACTGGAAACCATCATTCTCAGCAAACCAACACAAGAACAGAAAACCAAACACTGCATGTTCTCCCTCATAAATGGGTATTGAACAATGAGAACATACGGACACAGGGAGGGGAAAATCACACACCGGCGTCTGGGGGTGGGGGGCTAGGGGAGAAATAGCAGGGGGTGGGGGGATTGGGGAGGGATAGCATTGGAGAAATACCTAATGTAGATGATGGGGTGATGGATGCAGCAAATCACCACCATGGTACCTGTACACCTATGTAACAAACCTCCAAGATCTGCACATGTAACCCAGAACTTAAAGTATAATAAATAAATTTCAAAAAATAGCCACTATTGGATGGAGATAGAACATATGTGCTTGACTTAATTAAAAAAAAAAAAAACCACAAGTGATGCATGCCTGGCTGGGTTTCTCCTATGTAACCCTGTACATTACTACTTCTCTTAATAAGAAAACCCCTTGGTCTTTTTAATGGTTTAAACATCTGGAATCTGGAGTTTAGAATATTCCAGAGTATGCCAATTTTCCAAACTCTGAAAATCCCATGATCTGTACTTTAAGTGCATACATAGCCTTCTAGGAGCTCATCTTCTGCGGTTCCCAAATCAAGAAGTGCATCCAAATCACTCGCGGACATGCTTAGCACACCAATTCCTCAGCCCCCATTGTGGACCATCTGATTGAATGTGGCTGAAATGGGCCCCAGAAATGCACGTATCTAACAAATGCTCCAGGTATTGTGATGCAGCTGACCTCTGAACCTGTATCTGGGAAACACTAGTTGAATCCAGCAGCCTTATACTAAAGGATTGGCAGAACAATGGTAAGGACCATGCCCACTCATGGCCAATGAACTAGACCAATGGGGACAAGTCACTTTTAGGCCACCTCAACTACTAATTTCAATATGAGTACCTGGCCACACAGACAACTGATAGCGGAATAAATAAAAGGAAGTACATAACATTTTAAAAACCCATTGTTTTAGAAATCCATAGTTTGTCCTGCTAAACAAAAAGCCTGTGATGGAAATCAATATACCCTGTCAATCTTATTAAAACCTAAAAAGACTGAGGAAAGACAGAGAAGAAGCTTGTACATTTCTAAAATATTTTTGTATGCTGGCTGTTTCAAGCCTTACATGCCAATTCCACAAAATCCATTTGCAACACAAGACATGGTCTGACTGTCTGAGTGCTCTCCCACCCAACCTGTTTCTAGAACATGGAAAGCAGTGGTGTGGGAGCTGCATATAAGCTTACTGTTCAGTGGTGTAGTGATGACATGAAAAATCCTGATTCCACTTGGCAGGAACTTTCTACTATCTTGGCGGGTGTAAACTATAATCACTGTGGTGTGTGGAGCTGAGACAGGATTATGGGGCTGGCTGGCAACCAAGAAACTAAAAAGCAGTCTATTAGTCCAGCAAGGGACTCCGTGTCAGGAATGCCATGGCCCCAAATGTCCACAACCAAATTTTTCACAACTTTCCCAAGAATTTAAGTTCCACTGTTAGTTTCTAGAAAATGCTGCCTTTGCCAAGACTCTAAAAAGCAGAAATTTCTCACTTAATATGGCTTTCAGGGAGAACACCAATCAAGGTACCTCCATAGACCCTCCTGTCTTAGGATTCTGTCTCTCTCTTTTGAGAATGAGATGCTTGCCTTCACCACTGCCCTCCCCATCTCCAAAACATATACAATCACTCTCAGAAAGAAAAAGGGACTGGAAAGAAAGAGTCCTACTTCCCTCTTGTCAAAAATGTATGCACTTTGGACTTGGCAGTCCATATGGCGAAAGCTCTATGTAAGGAACCTTCTCTCTGCAGCCTGATATATCCCTCAAAAGGGATCCCTTGATATAAACCTTGAAGTGATTTCAACCTGGAAGGTAATAAACTATTCCAATAAAGCCAATGGGCCAATGAAAGCAGGTGCTCATGAAAATCCTTCAGCTCAGCAGCTTGCCCCAAACTCATCTTCTACCATACTCTTGGGGGCATACAGCCCAAGATCATTATTTATGTTATTATTTGTGTTTCTGAAAGATATATCTTCTAAGAGGTCTTCAAACATTAATCAGAAAACATTGGAGGGAAGGAGATAATTTTGCATTATATTTACAGAGGAACAAAATCTTATCTGTTAAACCAACAAGTCAGGGGAAGGCCATAGCTTGCTGAATTTGACAAACCACTAAAATAATAATTGTTGCTTCAATTAAGTGAAACACATTACAAAGTCAGCCCTGGCAGGATGTCATGGAGCTATCATTCAGCGTCTGACTCTGAAAGGATTTCTGTATGGTGCTCCTAGAGAGGAAAAGAAACGCCCTACAGCCAAATCTGAGGTTTAATTCATGCAAGAGACTTGGCTAATGCCACCGACCACAAATGCTGTGTTTTCATGGATCCGAACTACAGAAATTTCCAGCAAATTGATTACAGCCACTCTATTTATATTCTGCCTGACTTTTCAATTATTACCTGTAATGAGATTCTTTTTTATTTTTATGAACGTTAACGCACAGCTTTTCTACCAGAGGAGTGGAGAGCTAAGGAAAACGTAATACAACCCTGATCCTTTTACCACTAGGTCACTCGCTGGCGGCTTGCCAAGCCTGCTGGTTCCCAAAAGCAGTTACTGCTTGGGTCCTGGAGTTCCTTCAGCAGCCTGAGGTGGGAGCAAAGGTCACCAAGTCAAATAAAAGAAAGATAGCAGGGACTAACTGCCAGTGCACACAGTGTGGGCCTGATGAGGACTGGGCTGCCTGGACAAAATCCAGGGGACAGTGGCCGCTCAGCTCCAACAATAGTTGCTGTGTATGAATTCAGGCCTGGTAAGGTCAGGTGCTGGTTACATGGTATGTTTTGTGTGTGAAAAGTTACCAAGTTATACATTTATGATATATGAACTTCTGGATAAATATTACACCTCATCAAAAAGATTTTTTTATTAGGACCAGATCTTCTAGAGGCCAGAGAGACAAGGACAAGAGAGCAGGATGGATGGGTCTTACCAGAGAGGCCTTCAGAGTAGCCACCTGGAACAGGTGTTATATGTAGCTGGCTTTTATTGCGCCACCCAGGGCATGGCTGTAGGTAGGCTGGCAGTGTTTAAAGAATGTGGGATAGAGAGACGGATAAAATATCACACTTACCCAGAATTGGATATATAAAACACTCATATCTGGGCTAAAATGTAAAGGATATATGTACATGCATAGAAAGTTTCTAGAAAAATACACAAGAAACTGTTAACATTGGTCACTGGGGGGTGGTATAGAGTAGATGGGAGATCTACTTTTTGTTATATTCCCACTCAAACTGTTCATTTTTTTAATTTATTATGGAAGTATATTACTTTTCCACTTAAAAAAAGTCAGAAGAGCAAATCCTTAAAATAACTGAATTGCTATTAAAAATCCACAAAGACCCAAAGGGATTCAAATTTTTAAAAATTAACAATTTTTGATATGCTAACAATATATCAATTAAATGCAATTAAGTGAACAAGTCACCCTTTGGAAATAAAAATGTCAAAACATACAATGCATACGTTTTGTAATTCCTGATGAATAATAGCTATGATTTAAACACACACAGTAAAAGTTCTTCACGATATGGTAACTGGAGAATAGGTATAGTGACCATACCATAGGCTAATGATTTTCTTTCAGACTTTACTGTATGTTGTTATGCTATGTGAAGAAATGTGCAGAAACAAGCCTTATTATTGTCCTACTACAGTCCTATATAAGCCTTATAATAGTCCCACTATACTGTGCCATAGACTTGGAGACGGTGCCACACAGCAATATGACCCACGTGCACGTTTAAGTGTTGGAAAAAGAACCAAGGGACAACCAGCAGCCTTCTCAGTTACAAGGCTTTCATTGTTCATTCCTGTGACCATCAGAGGCAGACAAGCAAAAGGAACCTAAGAAGCACATGCTTATATATTTGGAGTCACAAAGAAACTTCGTGGTAAAATCACTTTGATAAAGGAGCTAAAAACAAATCTGGGAAAACCAAACTCTGCTAAGAATACTCCCCATGCTCCTTTAAACCAAGAAGCATATTCATTATACAATAATCAGCATTAAAACAACTCACAGGACTAAAAACCTAGAAATCAGTTATCTCATTCCAAAATCACCATGGAAATCTCTTAACTATCCTGTGCTTTAGATCCCTCATCATGGGACTCAATCACATAAAACCCGGGCAATTTAGGCACCCTTTCTAATTCTGTAGGCAAGTTGTCATGACTGGAACAACAGGATTGGTGACATTTATTAGTCGCTTCAGGTTTTACGCAAAGGAAATATTCTGAGGTCCAATCACGTTTTGAAATTAGAGGTTGCAAAGACAATTGATAATTTCTTCAATCATTTGGAATGAAGCTGAATTTAGGGGACAGCCAAATCTAAGACTACCAATTAAAAAGTCTGAAAAAATGGACTATTTTATCAACATGAATCCAAAATGTAGCCAATATGTGTATGATTAGTGCCACCTTGATCATTTGACACTAATAATACTTGAGAAATTTCTTTCTACTGTTGTGTTGCTATGATCACAGCAAATGACCTGCATATTCACATACAACCCACAATTTAGTCATAATCTGTCTCTATGAAATACACCAAAACAGAGTAGAGTGCACTAACTAAAAAGTGCCTGAACTAAGTGATGAAATTATCAAGACAGCGGAAGAGAACCACTGAGTCCTTTGCATCATTCAAGTGGAAACGACAATTCTTATTTGAAAGAAACACTAGCGTTCTTATCTTCCCAAGTTGGGCCAACCGACAGAAGCAAAAACTAGAACTAATTGGTCTTTTCATGATCTCAAGCAGACCATCTGCACCAGTCTGCAACATTAGCTGCCTGGGTCACCTCCTGGCTCCACCATGCATTAGCCTAGTGACCTCAGACAAGTTATTTATATTCTCTGTGCCTCAGTTTCCTCCTGCATAAAGTGACAAAATGGAATGTAATGGTATCTCCCACCTAGGGTTGTTGTCTAGAGTAAATCAGTTTTGATACCAAAGTGTTCAGAACACTGCCTCCATGAATGTTAGTTTTCTTTCTTTCTTTCTTTCTTTTTCTTTCTCCCTCACTCCCTTCCCTCCTCTCCTTCCTGACTTCCCTTCCTTCCTTCCCTTCTTTTCTTCCCTCCCTCCCTTCCCTTCCTTTCCTTTCTTCCCTTTCTCTTTTCTTTTCTTCTTTTTGAGAAAAGAAAAACATTCTCACTCTGTGACCCAGAATGGTTCTCACTCTGTTACCCAGAATGTAGTACAGTGGTTCAATCTCAGCTTGCTGCATCCTCCACCTCCTGGGATCAAGCAATCCTCCCACCTCAGTCTCCCAAGCTGGGACTACAGGTGCATGCCACTATGCCTGGATAATTTTTGCATTTCTTATAGAGATGGGGTTTCACCATGTTGCCAAGGCTTAAGCAACCTGGCCACCTCGGCCTCCCAAAGTGCTGGGATTATAGGCATGAGCCACTGAACCCAGACAAATGATAGTTTCCTATGCTAATATATTTTGGTGCTGTTGGAAAAAAGAAACCAAATGGGATTCCATTGGAATATTTTTTAAAATCTTCATTTTGAAAGGGAAATATAAAGGAGATAGGACAAAAAGGAAAAGATTGAAAGGAAATGGCAACTATCATTGACTTAGAAGCATTCATGTAAAAGACACTGTACATACCTTATCTCATTACTTGTAACCATAACTCTTTGAGGCAGATGTTATTATTAGTTATTAGAAGACAAGGCAGCTATGTCTTAGAGTTTACTGATGTGCCCTCAATCACACAGAAGATTTGTGCTCTCCTCTATCTGACCTTAAGCTTGTATATTTCTTCCTCCATGCCAAACTACCAACTTGGGAAAATGAGGAAAGGAAGAGAAAGGTGAGGAAAACAGACTAATAGAGAGAAGGGGACTAAAACATCATCCACTTTTTCAGCCATAAACCAAAATTTCTATCCATAGAGATAACATACAACATTTACTATCAAGATTGTAATGATAAAATATGGCATCATTCTTACCACCGGTGCTGAAAACTGTCACTGATACTAGTTTCAAACATTTTATAAACACAAAGTATATTAGTATTTTTAGTTAAACAGTTATGAAAATGCTACTGATTGGACATTAAAATGTGAAGATACATTCAAGATAATCCCCGAACAATGCAGAGATAAAGTAGTATGCAAAGTGTTAGAATCATTCCCCCAGAACAAGTAGCTCATCATTGTTTATGTTTATGTCAACAGAAGCTCATCTCTTTATTTAAAAATCCATAAAGTGGTTCCCAATTTAATATGTTGCTTTTCAAAACTCTAGCAAACAAAATGCCCAAATCTTTCTGTAATTACATAGCAGTTATTGCCTTGTGCCTGCACAGACTCTGTGAATCCCAACTGTCTTCCCACAAGCAACAGCAGGCTCTCCAAAAGACAAACTTAATGTTTGATTTGGGGCAAATGTTTTTCCCTGTGCCATGCTTCAGTTTTCACTATCATGGTACTTGACCCCACTCTCCCTAATCATAGGTTTAAGAAGGATGAGGTCAGCCTTCCCTCTGTTGCTAAGGCCACTTGCTCATGGCTCCACTGAATTAAAGAGAATCCACTGAAGTATACTGTCACTTGTCACAATGTCTCACAGTTCCCTTCATCTCAGCATATTCCCAATTCCCTAAAACTTAGTGCAGGTTTAGGACACATGAAACAGATATCTTCCTTAGGTTCTTATCACAGGATTGTGATATTTGAAGGAAAACAATTAGTTTCGTGGATTTTAAGATCAGACAGGTAAATGTAAAAAAGCTTTCCTTTCGCTTGTATAAAGTATCTCTAAAATATAAATTCTCCTTTGTTCAGCCTAATCTGAATAAACTTGATGCTGAGATAACTACAGACATTCTTCAACAGCAGAATCTTCCAGGTCAACTTGATACTCGTTTCACCTGTATGTGCAGTGCAGATCTGGTCCAGAACTTAAAGTAAGAAAAAAATCATGTAACAGGGTCTGAATGCGATCAATGAGCCAGGCCTCTCAATGACCCATCTAGGACAGAAATCAGATGCTCCTCAAGCCCGTAGGTGGATGAATGAGAAGAGTGAGTCTGCAGAGTGAGTTACTGAGATCAGATTCAGAGGAAGCTGAATTCTGTGTGGCTCTGTATTCAATGTGGTTCTATTTTATGAAGTTCTGGGTAGCTCACAGCCATTTTTGACAGCAGCATGTGCTAGCTTTGCAGAATGGATACTAATCGGTTTGGCATCTTGGAATATTGCACAGAGCTTGAGAATGAGAAACTAAAGGCAAGTAATCGGCAGAAGCACCTCAAAGCTGTAACATCCTAAACTGAGGTACCACCTCCCATCAGTGTTATATCCCATAACCTTCCCAGCCAAATATTCCCCTAGGGCCAGACCAGAAGTCAGTGTTTCCAGAGAGATCTTATGGTACAATACAATCCGTTTGGAGACCTGCAGTCATTAGAGCTGCCACCGACTTCAACTTGCTGAGAGAAGGCTCTGGTTGATGCCCTACTATCTTCTTTGTTTGTTTTTTGCTTTGCTGATCTCTTTTCTAGAGCCATCCTTGTTTCCCAGGTTTTAGTAGATTTTTACTCATCCTTCAAAACTTAGTTCAAACTAAGTGTCAACTTGTCACTTAGTTTGAACTAGACCTTCCCCAATCTGATTTAGAAATCATTTGGTTCTTCCCCAAACCCTTCAAATGCCATTCAGATCACCTTACACTGCCCAATGAAAGGAGCCATATTTACCTGTTAAAAAAAAAAAAACAAAAAACAAACAAACAAAAAAAAACACCCCCCCTCCACACACATCTAAATACCCTTTTTTGAGCCCTGATGTGGCTGGTTTTTATTTTAAAAATGCATTAGAAGCACGTGCTTGTACAGTCTCTCTGTACCTCAGTTCTTTCACCTGTAAAGTGATATAGCAACAGTGCATATCTGATAGGGTGATTTTGAAGCTTAAACCAGAAAATCAATGTAAGTTTCTTAGCAGAACCATGAGCTCTTCTTATTATGTGTGAAATTTATAAATGAATGTAATTTTGAGTAAGTCAATTACTTTAAACACATTTCTTCTGGGAAATAGAGATAATTTTATTTCTTCACAGACTGGTAGTAAGAATCAAATGAGATAATAGTGCATGAAAGTTATTTCTGAAGGTTCTTTTCAGCTCCTTTGTGTTTTAAAGACAGAGGTTTTAAAGACAGAACCAAGATTTTTCAAAGAAGAGTCTTCAGTAACTGATGCAAGTGAGGCCTCGCACTTCTTGCTTAACCTTCCAATGCTGGACATAAAGAAAAACATTGCCGAGGTCTGTACAGAATTGGAATTCTCTCATCTAAATAAAACACCAGTGTCCACACAATCTGGAACCTCCAGGGAACTTAGGATGTACACTGATGCTGGTGGATCCTAATTATATTGCAAAATCTATGGAATTCAAGAGCCAGAAAGAATTTTTGAAATCATTTATTCCAACTCCTTCGTTTTATTGATGAGGAAGCTGATACCTAAGGATCCTAAGCAAGGAGCCCCAAATCACATATCAAACTAGTGATAAACAGCTCAAGTCTCCTAATTTGTAGTTTATAGGTTTAAGCAAATTTTGTTTATATCATGTTCCTTGCCTTTATAAGGCGGCCTTTGGGACATGCTTGGGTTCAAATTCCAGTTTCACCATGTATTAATTCTGTGACTTTAACTGAGTTATTGAACTGATACAAGTCTGTCTCTTCGTTTGTAAAATAAAGATCATAATATCCTCTTAAAAGTTTACTGTATGATAAAAAGAGGCAATGTCTATAAATCGGGTAGCAAAACATGTGCCTGACACCTGCTTCACCCCTCACCAACTTCTTATGGCAAATACTGTAATGCTTTAAAAAACTAAATCGTGCATAAAGATGAAAACCATATTATAAGATAACTCTTGAAAAAAGCAAATAAGGTAACTGATATTTGTTCATTTCTTTTGGCAATGAAGTGGTTAAAAAAAATCCTTCCTTCTGGTTTAAAACCTGGCTGTCCCAGTGCTCTCTTTCCACGTAACATGCCCTTCTCCACGAGGCAGTCACGTATGGCAGGGTGTATAGTAAAGCAGTGTACAGCACAGTGCTGTACTATATCACATGTTTGCTTTCGCACCTTTGCACCTCTCCCACCAGGTACTCTGAGACTGCCAACTCTAGCTGCTGCTTTTACCCCTCCTCCTCCTCTCTTTGCCCAACCGCTGCTTTAAGGATGTGTCTCGCCTGAGAACAGCTCCCTTTATCAACACAAGCCAGAAACTGCTCCAGAGTGACCTGGGCTCTGTCTTCCTCAGGGGGCCAGAGTCCTCTTGTCCTCGTACCTGACGGCCCATCTCCCCTGGCCAGCGTCCACCCTCTCGTCCTCTACAAGCCCCTCGGCGGCGACTCGCCTGGCCACCAACTAACTTCTCGTCCTCCCATCCTCGCATTTATAAAAGGTGTGAGACGACCGAGTTCTACAGGTGGGGCAGGCAACACCCCGCACTGATCCCCTGGCCCTCCCCGCAGCAGACACAGAGATGGGATCCAAGCTTCTTTCCTCCGAGGACAGAACTCGGCCGTTTATCTTTCCCAGGCGTCTTCGTCGCTCGCCAGGACGCGGAAGCCCAGGGTGCTCCGCGCGCTTTGCATCTGCGGCGGGGAATGCGACCCAGAAGGACGCGCTGGCAGGGACAGCCAGGAGCACTCGGAGGAGACGGGGCCCACGGCGGTGGCGAGGTTGGGCACACTCCGCGGGCCCCGCCCAATCTCCACCCGTGGTCCAGGTCCCCTAGGGGAGCCAGGAGCACATTTCTAGCCTGGAGCAGGAGCCTGACACCAGGAAGTCAAAGCAGCGCACTCTGGCGCCCCAGCCACCGTGGAGTCCCCGGCCCACCGTGGAGTCCCCGGCCCACCGCAGTTATGTTCCATCTGTCGCGTCCACAGGGGAACAAGGCGACAGGACCCCATCTCCTCACTTCAGGGCTAGCAGTATGAGGTGGGGAAAGACGAAACCTCGAGAGTTGAAAGGGAGGGAAATGAAAGCTCCCTTGAGGGTATCCCCCATGCCCCTTGAGGGACAAAGCCGCCCAACCTGCCTGCTCCCCTCCAGAGCTCCGGCGGGCCGTTCTCCCCAGCAGCACCCCCTGCGCACACTGACCCGCGCGTCCCTCTGCAGCCCGACCGCCCGATCCGCCCGCCACCGGCGCAGGCAGCGAGGGGGTGTGTGCGCCAGGTTTCCCGCGTGCACCCCGGCGGCTCCCTCGCCCTGCAGCTGCTGCTCGGGGCGCTGTCCGCGCTGGGCAGGCCGCCCCCGCCTCCCAGGGCCCCTGCGCGCTCACCAGACGGCCATCCTGCTCTTGGGGTAGTCCAGCCGCTCCAGGCAGCCGAGGAAGTGCGGCAGCGAGTGCGCCGCGTTGCGGGCGAGGACGGCCACGAGCACCGTGGGGCTCTGCAGGGGTGACTCCGGGAAAACCACCGGCTCCTCTCCGTCGTCCTCCGAGTCCGGCTCGGCGGCGAAGCGCGCCCGGCAGCCTTCGCGGAGCAGCGCTGAGGAGAGGAGCAGCAGCGACCAGGCGAGGGTGGCGGCGGGGCGCGCAGCCATGTTCTGGGCCGAGGCGGGCGGCGGGGTGGTCCTGCCGCGAGCGCCAGGCTGGGCTGCCCTGAGGGCGGCGGGGGTTCCCAGCAAGCGAGGAGGCTGCGAGGGCCCGCCGGGGGATGCGGCTTGCCGGGGCCCGCCGGCTCACACACTGGCCCCGGCAGCTGCGGCTCCCGGGACCCTTCTGCTGCCGCTGCACCGCCCAGGCCCTGATGCTGGTGCGCCGCGTACCTGCAGCAGCCGGCGGTCCCCTACGCCTCGGGCTCGCACACGGTCGTGGCCGTGGGGCTGTGTGCCCTGAGTCCTGTGGAAAGTTCCTCTAGTCCACGCGCCGCTCCTACTAGTACAGCTGAGGTCTGTGGCTTTCCCCAGAGCCGTGAGGTGTGGCCCTGTCTGCCAATGGGCGTGTGAGTGTGAGTGTGCGTGTGTGTCTGTGTGTACATAACGGTACAACCCCAAGAAAATTTATTCTGCTTTTGCAAACCGCAGTCAGAAGTTCTTCACAGTGATGCAATGTATCCAGTTTTTCATAATGCACCTATTGACTAATGAGTAGAGTTCTAAAATGAAAAGTCTCCTCAACTATTCACGATTATGATAAACAATCGTTTAACCACCAACAAAGTCAGCATTTCTGTATTTTCTCATAAACTCAACTTCTCATGAAGTTCATTCTTGACTGAGTAGACACCCAGTAACACAAAGTTTTAAGAGTTGGAGAATTTTGGAGCCAGATCAGACCTCTGAAACTAAAAGAAAGCTCTTGGGAGACACTGTCCTGAAGCCTCACTCTACTGCAAACCCAGCAAGCCTCCTCACAGGAAGGCTGTGAAGGAATAGATTCACTTAGCTGGTTTTCTCTTTCCGAAACGACTCAATCTGACAGAGTAACAAAGAGGGAAAATTCATGCATGTTGGAAAGCAGAGGAGAGATAAGGAAGAAAAGAAGGGGTGAAGGAGGAACGCAATTAACGCATAAAATGACACTGCCGAGACACACTGCTAAAGGAGATTTACTTTTTTCTTTTTTTTTTGATATGGGGCTTCACTCTTTTGCCCAGGGTGCAATCATAGCTCACTGCAATCATAGCTATTTGTGGTGCAATCATAGCTCACTGCAGCCTCGACCTCCTGGGGTCAAGCAATCCTCTCACCTCAGCCTCCCAAGTAGCTGGGACCATAGGTATGCATCACCACGCCCAGCTAATTTTTATATGTTTTGTAGAGACGGGTTTTCACCATGTTGCCCAGGCTAGTCTCGAACTGCTAGGCTCAAGTGATCTGCCCACTTTCGCCTCGCAAAGTACTGGGATTACAGGCATCAGCCACCAAGCTTGGCTGGACATTTACTCTTGAAGATATATTGTGTAGCCTTTGATGGATGAGTATGCAGGGTGTTTTTGTGCCAGTGCACATTCATAACCTCCAATCCCAACTCACCCTCAGGTCTGTCCCTTAGTCTTTTTATTAGTTGTTATCAATGCTTCTCAGCAACTATTAGAAGTTTTCCCCACTGTCTTTTGAAGTAGTCTCCTTCAACCAACTCCCTCAACACCCCTGTCTCCAACTAGCATCCCTACCAAGAGCCTTCTTACCTGCAGGTCTCTCCTCACAACAGGGTCTTTGATCCCAACCTCTCCCTTTCTAGTCTGTGATTTTTCTCTATCATTTCACTCTCTACTGAATCTTCAACTGATCTCTATCAATTCCTTTCTCTCAAGAGAAATACTTCGTCAGTCTTCTCTTATCCTTAAAACACACACACACACACACACACACACACACACACACTCTCTCTCTCTCTCTCTCTCTCTCTCTTAAAAAAATGCTTTCTTCTAGCAATTCCTTTTCTTGGCCAAGCTCCTTGAAAGAGAGATCTACACTTGTATTCTCCACTTCTTCATCTCCCATCTTTCCTACCACAGTGCAATAAGGCATCAGCCCTCCCCACTGACACTGTTCTGCAAAACCAACAGGTGGCCTCAGCATTGGCAGATTCAGTAAACTCTTCCATTCTCACCTTCTTGGACCTCAGTTGCATAATCTTCCACTCTAGATCTCCTCTGATACTACTTGTCTCTGAGCCAAGCCCCTTCACTGTGTGCCCCCCTATAGTGTGCTAGTCTTCCCACTCTGTATGGTCTCCTGGGGTGATATCCTCAAAATCTATGTCTCCTACTCTAATCTCTTCTCTAATCTTCATATTTTTATATCTAATGGCCTATGGACATTTTCTTCCTCTCCATCCATTTTCAGGAATTGTCCCCACTCTTAAGGGGCTCTCAGTCTTATAGAGGAGACTGAGAGTTAAGCATCTGTTAGAAGTACCATAACAGATGTACCAGCTACAGAAGAGGGCTAGAGGAAGGTGTGGTCATTTCCACAGGGGAGGTAGTGATGGTGGGACTGTTAGAAAGGTTTCATGGAGACAATCTCCATGTCATTCTGTCTTCCTTGTTTCCCTTTCTTGAACTATGTTCCACTCATCTTTCAATACTAAAATCCTCACCCCTTAGCCAAACTTGGTTTGATAGTTATCATTTGTTCACTTCATTGCAAATAGAGGGAGTTTAAAGCTAGGCAACTACATTTCTGTCTTCTGTTACTGATATGGTCTGGCTGAATCCCCACCCAAATCTCATCTTGACTTGTAGCTCCAATAATCCCCACATGTTGTGAGAGGTAATTGAATCATGGGGGCAGGTTTTTCCCATGGTGGTCTCATGATAGTGAATAAGTCTCACAAGATCTGATAGTTTTACAAAGGGCAGTTCCTTTGCACATGCTCCCTTGCCTGCTGCCATGTAAGATGTGCCTTTGCTCCTCCTTTGCCTTCAGCCATGATTGTGAGGCCTCCCCAGCCATGTAGAACTGTGAGTCCACTAAACCTCTTTTTCTTTATAAATTACCCAAACTCAGGTATGTCTTTATTCACAGCGTCAGAACGGACTAATCCAATTACCTAAAGTCAACAGCTTATCTGAGTCTATTTTTTTAAAGAATGATAAAGCATCTAAAACCGTATGGTTTCTAATGACATTATAATGAAATTAGCTCCATAGAGTTCTCTTAAAATAATTACAGACTGCTCTGTGGATAAAATCAAGGGTTTCCCAGCCATATAACTTACAAAACACCTATTTAAAACTTCTAATTTAGAGTGCTCATTTAGTCACTGAGAATATTAAGGTCACGACAGGGTATGCAACAGTAGAAGATCATTGTAAATATGGTTGCGGGGTGGTGGAGGGGAAGCCTGGGAAAAGTTAAATCCCCATCTTACTAACAGATTTGTTCCATAAGTTCTTCAGAAATCAGTAATGTAAATTTGGATGTTTTCCTCCCTCATAAGATTGATGTTATAAGACAGTTAATTTGAAAAAAACTAATTTAAAAATAAAAGCCAATTATATTTTAAAATATTCATTGCTTATAATGCTTTTTCCATGGAAAAATTGGCTGAATGGAAAGTCAGGGTTGTAACACACATCTCTTTGTCTCCACTGCCAGTAGCCTGTTCCAATAGATTCTACATAAAGTTAGAAGTAAGCATTTTTGCTCATATCCCCTCCCCATACTGTTCCAGCACAGGGGGCTTCCTTCTGGGACAACAAAACCTCTTGGACTGTCACCCTTAGTGTAATGTGGTGGGGGCAGGGCCTATCAGGTGAGCAGAGGACTTCTTGCAGGAAAGCTTCTCAAGATGTCTGTGGCTCCTGCAGCCAAGAAGAGGAGGAAATAAGTGCCTCTGGGGCAGCTGTGATAGGCTTGAAAGAGTAACTGACACTTGGAGCTGAATTTTCATCTCACTTGTGTCACTTATTCTCTTTGTGAGCTTGGAAACTTGACCTCTTTAAACATCAGTTTCTTCTTGTGTAAGAAAGTTTTAAATGCTTGCCTCATTTTTTCATTCAACAAATATTTATGTAATTGCTAAATACCAATCATTTGAGTGTTTAATATTTGAATGCTTCACCCTGGAAAAAGAGGGAGAAGGTGGCCAGCCCCCCACAACTCCTGCTGGGCCACAGTTGGCAGAGAGAGTCTCTTGGCTGAATTATCCAGGCTTCTTTTTTCAGTACTGAAATATCTTTCTTTCGCTACCTGGATTGTTTTACTCACTTTTCTTATCCAGCTTAAAATCCAAAACCTAAAATTTACTTGAATTGACAGTCCTGCCAATTTCAACATGAAAATCCTTGAGAGAGGAGCATCAGGTGATATCTTTTTAATTTAATCAGATTTTTAAATCTCAGCACCTAAACTAAAATGGACTATAAGAAGCTTTGATAAAGGGAACTGAATGTGATCCTAGTTTGAAGCATGGGACTCTTTGGTGACAAAGCAAGTTTTATGGATTTCCAATACGTAAGCTTGAGGACTCTGGGTCCTAGGAAGGGAATGAATATTAAGGGAGGAAAAGAGCAGTGACTGAAGTGGGAAAGGCTAAAATTAAGCAATCTCAGTGTCAAAGTTTTATCTGTGCTCTGGCTGCATCCAAGAGCTATATAACAGTTACTACAGAAGAATGTTTTCCAATTCAAAACGAGCTTATATAAATTTAAAATACACTTCTATATTTCATTTAAGAATAGATGCATCCCTTAAATTATATGAACTCATGCCTTCAAACACTCAATGCCTACTCTGTGTCAAGATATAGGTGCTGGAAATGCATGAATAATTAAGATGTGTCATATAAATGCATGAATACTATAAGTCATTTTATGTGTTATGATAGAAAAAGGAGCATAAAAAGGAAGTGGAGAAGTGGAGATAGCTAGGAAATGTTTCATTAAAGAGATGTCTTTGAATTGAGTATTGAAAAATAAGTATCATGCATGGATACGAAGAATTAATATTTTTTAAATGGCCATACTACCCAAAGCAATTTATAGATTCAATGCTATTCCGAAAATGCCATTGAGATTCTTCATAGAACTAGAAAAAAAAACTATTTTAAAATTCATATAGAACCAAAAAGAGCCTAAATAGCCAAGGCAATCCTAAGCAAAAAGAACAAAGCTGGAGGCATCATGCTAACCAACTTCAAACTATACTACAGGGCTACAATAACCCAAACAGCATGGTACTAGTACAAAAAAGACACACAGACCAATGGGACAGAATAGAGAACTCAGAAATAAGACTGCACACTTACAACTATCTGATCTTTGATAATCTGACAATAACAAGCAATGGAGAAAGGATTCTCTATTCAATAAATGGTGCTGGTATAACCAGCTAGCCATATACGGAAGCTTGAAACTGGACCCCTTCCTTATATAATATACAAAATTACTTAAGATGGTTTATAAATGTAAATGTAAAACCCAAAACTATAAAAACCCTAGAAGACAACCTACGCAACACCATTCAGGACATGGACACTAGCAAAGATTTCATGAAGAAGATGTGAAAAACAATTGCAACAAAAGCAAAAATTGACAAATGTGATCTAATTAACTGAGCTTCTGCATAGCGAAAGAAACTATCAATAGATTAAACAGACAACTTACAGAATGGGAGAAAATTTTTGCAAACTATGCATCTGACAAGGGTCTAATATCCAGCATCTAAAAGGAACTTAAGCAAATTTACAAGAAGAAAAAAACAAAAACAAAAACAAACAACTTCATTAAAAAGTGAGAAAAGGACATGAACAGACACTTTTCAAAAGAAGGTATAGATGTGGACAAGAATCATATGAAGGAAAGCTCAACATCATTGATTATTAGAGAAGTTCAAGTAAAAACCACAGCCAAGAAGAGGTGGAAATAAATGCCTCTAGGGCAGCTGTAATAGGCTGAACATTATAGGATAACCACAATGAGATACCATCTCACACCAGTCAGAATGGCTATTAAAGGCAAAAATTACATGTTAGCAAGGTCGTGGAGGAAAAAAAAACACATATACACTGTTGGTGGGAGTGTAAATTAGTTGAACCATTGTGGAAGACAGTGTGGCAATTCCTCAAAGTTCTAAAGACAGAAATACCATTCAATCCAGCAATCCCATTACTAGTTATATACCCAAAGGAATATAAATCAGTCTATCATAAAGACACATGCATGCATATGTTCATTAAGCACTACTCACAATAACAAAGACATGGAATCAACCTAAATGCCCATCAATGATAGACTGGGTAAAGCAAATGTAGTGCATATATATCACAGAATACTATGCAGCCATTAAAAAAGAATGAGATCATGACTTTTACAGGGACATGGATGGAGCTGAAGGCCATCATCCTTAGCAAACTAATGCAGCAACAGAAAACCAAATACCACATGTTCTCAGTTACAAGTGGGAGCTAAATGAGGAGAACACATGGACACATAGAGGGGAACAACACACACTGAGGCCTATGGGAGGGTGGAAGGTGGGAGGAGGAAGAGGTCCAGGAAACATAAGTAAAGGGTACTAGGTTAAATACCTGGGTGATGAAATAATTTGTATCAAAAAACCCCACGAAACAAGTTTACCTATGTAACAAACCTGCACATGTACTGCTGAACTTAAAGTTGAAAAAAAAATAATTTGATTCAAAATATAAGAAAAGGAGAATGAGTAGCATAGACTAAGAAAAGAAAGACAGAAGGAGAAACAGATGGGAATTCCAGGTAGGTGGAACTGCAGGAGCAAGGAATGAAACAGCATGACATACTTGAGAGATACAATGAACAGAGCATGGCTGGGAGATAGGATGGGAAGTAGAAAGAGAGAAAGCTAGAAAATTATATGATTTTATATAATTTTGTATATAATCATTTATTTAAAATGGGCAAAGGACTTTGAATAAACATTTCTCCAAAGAAGATATACAAATGATCATAAGCACATGAAAAGTTTCTCATCATCACTAATCATTAGGAAATGCAATTCAAAACTATAAGATTTGTCACTTCACACTCATTAGGATGGCTACTAGAAAAACACAGAAAATAAAAAATGTTGGCAAAGGTGTAGAGAAATTGGAACATTGTGCATTGTTGGTTGGAGTGCAAAATGGTACAGCTACTGTGGAAAACAGTATGACAGTTCTTCAAGAAATTAAAAATAGAATTACCATATAATCTAACACTTCTACTTCTGGCTATATACCCAAACAAATTGAAAGCAAGTTCTCAAAGAGATATTTGTGTGCTCATGTTCACCGTGGTGTTATTCACAATAGCTAAAATATGGAAGCAAACCAGAAGCCTATGGACTAGTGAATAGTAAAGCAAAATGTGATATATACATATAGAGGAATAGTATTCAGCCTCAAGAAAAGAGGAAATTCTGACATATGCTACAACATGTTAACTTTGAAGGCATTATGCTAAGTGAAATAAGCCAATCATTAAAGACAAATATTGTATGATTCAACTTATATAAAGCATTTAGTCAAAATTACAGAGATAAAATAGAATGGTGGTTGCCAAGGGGATGCAGGTAGGGGAAAAGGGGAGTTATTGTTTAATGGGTATAGGTTTCAGTTTTAAAGATAGAAGAGTCGGCAAGTCCAGTGGCTCATGCCTGTAATCACAGCACTTTGGGAAGCTGAAGCGGGTGGATTGCCTGAGGTCAAGAGCTCAAGATCAGTCTAGTCAACACGGTGCAACCCCATCACTATTAAAAATACAAAATAATTAGCTGGGCGTAGTGGCTTGTGCCTGTAATCCCAGCTACTCGGGAGGTTAAGGCAGAGGAATTGCTTGAACCAGGGAGGTGGAGGTTGCAGTAGGCCAAGATTGTGCCACTGAACTCTAGCGTGGGTGATAGACAGTAGAGAGAAGTAGAGAGAGATTCCGTCTCAAAAAAAAAAAAAAAAAAGATAAAAGAGTAATGGAGATGGATATGGGTAACAGTTCCACAACATTATGAATTTAATACCACTTAAATTATGAATTTAATTTAATTATTTTAATTATTTTATTTAATTTAATTTTTAATTAATTATTTATTAATAAATTAATTATTAATTAATTAAATTAAATTAATTTAATAAAATTATTAATACCACTTAAATTATGAATTTAATACCACTTAAAATAGTAAATTTTATGTTTATGTATTTTACCACAGTAAGAAAATGAGAAAAAAATCAATCCATGCAATTTGTTAACAAACTTGAAAAAGCATATGATCAAGCCGAAAATGCAGAGAAAGCATTTTACAAATCCAACATGCATTCCTCATAAAAATTCTCAGTATATAGGAATAGAAGGGAACTTCCTCAACGTAATAAATGGCATCTACAAAAACCCTACAGCTAACATCATCCTTAATGGTGAAAGACTGAGTGTTCCTCCTGTGATTACGAATAAGACAAGAATGTCAGATCTCATTATATCTGTTTAATGTTGTACTGAATGTTTTAGTTGGGGAGGAGAAGAAGGAAGGAAGGAAGGAAAGAGGAAAGGAAGAGAAAGAAGGAAGAAAGGACAGAGAGAGGGAGAAGGAGAAAGGAATAGAAGAAAGCAGAGAGGGACATTTAAAGCAAAGTAAATATGCTGTTAAGAGATATTTTAACATGAATGTGGAGTGCCGGATTAGTCCTTCCAGGCCAAAGGCTCTAAAATTCAATTACTTATTAAAGTCTATTTTACTATAGACTTTAAAAAATGTTGAAAATGAGGGGGAAAAAAGGAAAAAACTCTCACAATGCACTATCCTACCACAACCACGATTAACATTTTGGGGTAATTTTAATATGGCATTTTTAATTTGCACATTTTCAATGTGGGTTTGTACTCAGTCCTCTTCAGTGAGACTCAATACCCACGTGGATAGCAGATGCTGACTAAATATCTAGAGATAGAGATGCGGTATTTTTTGGACCATGGATTGTTTTTGATATCTTTTCATATTTACAAAGCTAGGCATTATTTAAGGTTGCATATATGCAACTGTTTATTTATAGAAATTGACTAACTTACTATCCCTTTGTACTCTAGATATTAGAAAAATTTCAATAAAATACTTAATGAAACATGAAATACACTATAAACTAACAGATATAATCCATAGTCTAATATATTAATTTAAATACTACTAATAAAATGAATATCCATATACCCAGCACCCATCTTGAGAAACATTGAAGCCCTGCCTGGGTCCCTTCCTGTCACAATCTCTATTTTCCAGAGATAAGTACTAGACTGAATTTTGTGTTAATCAGTCTCTTCCTTTTGTTTAGAACTTTTACCTCCCGTGAGCTTAATTTTATGGGTCAACTTCTCTAGGCTAGGATGCCCAGTTGCTTGGTCAAACCAGTCTAGATATTGCTGTGAGATATTCTTCAAATGTGGTTAACATTTAAATCAGTAGACTTTGAGTAAAGCAGATTACTCTTTATAATGTGGGTTGCCATCCAATCTGTTCAAGGCCATAGAGAAAAGAATGGGATTCTCCACGAAGAAAGGAATTCTGACTCCAGATTGCATTTAGACTCAAGACTGCAACATAAGCTCTTTCCTGGGTCTCCAGCCTGCCAGCCTGCCCTGTGCTCTCAAGCCCCCACAATTACATGAGCCAATTCCTTAAAGTCCTCTCTCCTCTCTCTCTCTCTTTCTCTCTCTCTCTCCCCCCCCCCCCTTTTCTGGTTCTTTTCTCTGGAGAACTCTAGTACATCTCCTAAATGTGTATTAGTTTTGCCTGCATTTGAAATACCACACAGTTCACCTATTTAAAGTATACAATGCAAAGGTTTTTAATATATTCATAGTTATACAACATGATCACAATCAATTTTGGTACATTTTTATCACCACAAAAAGAAACCTATACTCATTAGTGATCAATCCTCATATATCCCAGCTCACCCTACTCTCTCACTAATTTACTTTCTGTCTCTATAGATTTACCTATTTTAGACATTACACATAAATGGAATTCTACAACATGTGATCCTTTGTGATTGGCTTCCTTCACTTACTATGTTTTCAAGGTTTATTGATGTTGTAGCATGAGTTCTTTATTCCTTTTTAATGCTGAATAATATTCCACTGTATGGGCATACCATTTTGTATATTCATCAGCTGAGGGACAGACATTTGGGTTGTTTATACTCCTGAGTTATTATGAATAAAATTGCTGTATTTGAATTTTATATAAATTAAATGTCTTATATACTCTTCTATAACTAACATTTTGACTATACATTAGATTTTTATGAGATTCATTCAAGTTGATTGAAACTTTATGTATGTTTTACATAATTCCTTTTTAAAAACTGTACTCAACCCACTCAATTTGTTTCACAACCACTAATAGGTCCTGGCACTTCATTTAAAAATATTGCTCTAGAATATATACCTGAGATTATAATTGTTGGATCATAGGATTTGTGCATCTTTCCTTTGGTCTACTTTTATGCCAACTCTTGGTTTTTGTTGCTAATCTGATAGGTGTATTAAGGTATCTTCTTACCTCAACATGCATTTTCTTAATCAATGTGGCTGAACATCAAGTCACATTTGCTGGCCTTTTAATCTGTTTTTCTGTTTATTCTCATTTTTTTTAACCTAAGGAGTGTTTTGTTTTGAACCTAATTGATTTTTAGGAGTTCTTTATATATTCTGCGTATCTTTTCTTTCAATTATGTGTTCCAGATGTCTTCCCCTCGCCCCACTCTGTGTCAGAAATTCTTAACTGAGATATAGTTAAATTGCCAATTTTTTCCCATATGGTCTGTGCTTTTTTTGTCTTGTTTAAGAAATCACTATCTTGGGGTCATAAAGTATTTTTATATTTTCTCCTAGAGATTTAAAAGTGTTTGCCTCCACACCATGTAGCAAATCACACTTTCTCTCCTTCCCTTCTTGCATCTGCAATATTACTTCTGTCCACATTTGTATGGGTCTGCTTTCTAGCTCCCTACTTTGTTTCATTGATTTTACCTATCCACGTGCCAATGTCACATCCTTGTAATTAGAGATATTTACAAAAATTTAAATTTTGTTTATAACATTACCTTTACAAGTTATTTTATATTTCAGAATTTTAACTTCATAAGAGTTTCCTTCCTTTTGTTCATAAAAAGGGTCTTGGTTATTTTTGGCCCTTTATGCCCACATTTCAGAATCAGCTTATCAGGTATTAAGAAAATCCTTTATGGGATTTTAATTGGAATTGCTAGAATCTGTAAATAACTTTGGAGGAAACTGGCATCTTTACAATACTGAATTATTCTCTTTCTTGAATCTTTCTCTGTTCTTGAAACACAGAGAACGGGAAATTGTGTGTGTCGTGTACAAAAAAAAAGGAACAAGATATATATGAACATCCTTACAGCCAACGAATGAAAAGCTGATCCAGAATGCTAGACAACATTTTTCAGCGTGGGATCACTGTCTCATATAATACTGTGAAAAAGCTTTTTCTTCTTCTTTTTTTTTCACACTAGAGATTCACATCACAATTTAATGTTCGCTTGAGACTCTTACTGAATTAATATGTCTCTGGCTAGACATTACAGATTTTTGTAGGAATAAAATGGTCTGGCTCAGGATATCATTGGGAAATGAGGTCAGCAAGTGCCAGATTACAATGAATTTTATTAAATCCAATATACTCAGGGGGGATTTTATTCGTTGTTTCTTATCTAGCCTTTTTTCTCACTACTTTGGTTCTCTAATAGAGTGAACTATTGAAGCATTTACAAAAGGAGAAATCCTCCAGGCTACCAGACACTGAAACTCTCCTCTGTTCTCTAGGGGATTTTACTCTAGATTGCCACAATAGCCATTTGATTCTGCACTGTAAATACTAGGTTGTCTAAGTGTTCCCAAATCCTTTGTGTTCACTCTTAGCAATTCCCAATCACCAAGACTTAAGTTTCCATTGCTTAACAGGGAAGCTAAGAGACACTCCCTTTTCATTCTTCATCTCTTTTAAATAGACAGGGACATTAAAAGTCAGAAGTATGGAATATTTATGCCTGAATGTATCATGCTTTTTCTAAGTAACAGTATTTAATCTATCTGCCAAAGGATGGCATTTATCTGTTGCTTTTTTGGTTTATGGTTCTTTCTTCATCCTTCTAGTTTTTCCTATCTCCAATTTTTTTTTTTCTTGAACATAAGCTGAAATTCTTATGTTTGAGGCTGGTTCACATAGTCCCTAATCCCACTGGAAATCCTTAATGATTTATAAAATTTTTCCGCTACTCAGATTAGCAATAAAATACTCTTAATGCTTCTAAAAATGCCATCATATGAACTAATTTGGATCTTTAGGAGTCAGAGAGATTTATTCACTTCCAATCACTTGAATTAGTGTCAGTGTTTCATGCTTCAATGGCCCTATTAATTTCAGTGTCATTTTCTTCTTTTGGGTTTAGTAGCTGCTTTGTGGAGGCAAAGGTTCATTCAAATGTAATATATTTGAGGGCAGCATATGAATCTTCATGTGTGGCTTTACATCTCATCCAATAATAGATGCCCTTCTTTTCCCTGTGTGTGATATGTTGTTTCTTTTGATGCATTCAAGCTTTTCTCTTTATCTTTTTGACTTTCAATAGTTTGATTACAATGTAGAATTCTTTGTGTTTATTTTAGTTGTTGTATATTTAGCATTTTGTACTGGCAAATGTCTTTCATTAAATTTGGGGAAATTTTGGCCACTCTTTCTTCAACAATTTTTTTCTGTCTCTTGTTTTTTTCTACTTCTGTTATTTACATGCATGTTGAATAAAATCTCTGTGGATCTACTCACTTTTTAAAGATAATTTTTCTCTTTGTTGTTTACTTTTAATAATTTTTATTGCTCTATTTCAAGTTCACTACTTTTTCTTCTGTAATTTCTTTTTGGCTGTTAAATACACCCAGTGAATTTTTTTATTTTTAAAATTATAATTTTCAATCTTCAGAATTTCCATTTGGTTTTAAAAATCTTTTTTTCTTTTTTCTTTTTTTTGCTGAGATTTTCTATTTGTCTCCTGAGATTTTCATTCATTGAAAACATGTTTTACTTCATTGAGAATAGTTATAATAGTCACTTTAAAATCCTTACTTGTCAGTTTCAACTTCTGATTCATCTCAGGGTCAAACTCTAGAGTATGCAATCCATTTTCTTGAATTTCACGTCAGATAGTTTTGGATAATATACTGGACTTTATGAGTGTTAAGTGGAGAGTCTAGATTCTATTATTCTTCTCTGATGAGTGTTATTTCCTTTGTATTCGTAGGTAATTTTTCTGGCTAGATTTTAACTGCAAACTCTCTCCCTTTCGGAGACAACTCTGGTCTCAGTTCAGATTTTTTTGTTTTTAACTGAGCTGCTGTGATTCTGTTTTGGGTGGTTCAGGAGCTCTCAGAGATGTGGACTGACAGAGTTTGGGGATCCACTCTCTGACTCCTTCCTTGGGATTTCTTAATCTCTTCAGAATTCAAACTAGTCTGGCTTCACTTTTCTGCCCCAGATAAGAATAACGAATAAGGCAGAGAGATCCAAGATGGCCGATTGACAACAGCTCAGGAACGTAGCTCCCAGCAAAAGCGCAGTGAGCGAGTGGACGCCGCACTTTCAGACGAATTTTTTTGCCCACAGACTGGGAGATTCCCGGCGGAGGAGCCACACGGGTCGCCAGCACGACTTTTTTGGCCGGCGCGGCTATTTTGCCAGCGTCCTGGCACGGCGCTTCTCGGCGCGGAGTATACGGGACGGGTTGCCCTTTGAGTCCGGCTCAGCTGGTCCCATCCCCACAAGGAGAACAGCAATTGGAAGCGCTGAGGACTGAGAGTTTCACAGTAAGCACAGCTGAACCGGGAAGGTCCAGCTGTGCGGGGAAGGGGCGTTCACCAAAGGAAAACTAAGAAACAGAAAAAACTTCACCACCGGGCGGAGAGATCCAAGATGGCCGATTAACAACAGCTCAGGATTGTAGCTCCCAGTGAAAGCACAGAGAGCGAGTGGATGCCGCAATTTCAGATGAATTTCTGTGGCCCACAAATTGGGAGATTCCCGGCGGAGGAGCCACACAGGTCGCCAGCGCGACCCTTTTGGCCGGCACAGCCGGCGCCCCGGCGTGGCGCAGCACTTCTCAGTGAGGAGTATATGGGACTGGGTGCCCTTTGAGTCAGACTCGGCCGGTCCCATCCCCACAAGGAGAACAGCAGTTAGAAGCGCTGAGGACTGAGAGTTTCACAGTAAGCACAGCTGAACCCGGGAAGGCCAAGCTCTGTGGGGAAGGGGCGTCTGCCAAAGGAAAACTAAGAAACAGAAAAAACTTCCATCACCAACAAGCCAGACGTTCACTCAGACCCAATCTGAAAGTCGGCAATTACAAAGACAACAGGTGGATAAATCTACAAAAATGGGAAGAAACCAGTGCAAAAAGGCTGAGAACACCCGAAATCAGAATGCCTCTCCTCCTACAGGGGATCGCAG
>CAUYLG010070648.1:0-21407 GCA_963573385.1 Cacajao melanocephalus
TTCTTCTGCTATCTTTGTCCCAGAAGGATACCTGCCAAATGTCAGTCTGATCTCTCCTTTATGAGGTGACTCTTTGGATATACAGGGGTCAGGGAGCTGCTTGAGGAGACAGTCTGTCCTTTATAGGAGCTCAAGTGCTGAACTGTGAGCTCCGTTGTTCATTCAGAGCTGCTGGGCAGGTATGTTTAAGTCTCCTGCAGCAGAACTCGTAAACCCCTTTTTATTTCCCAGGTGTTCTGTCCCAGGGAGTTAGGGCTTTATGAGTTTCTGTTGTGCTGCTGCCTTTTTTTCAGGGCTGCCCTGCCCAGCAAAGAGGCAGCCTAGTCACTGTCTGCCTGCTGAGGCTTTGCTGGGCTGCTGTGGGCTCTGCCCAGCTGCCCTGTGAACTTCCTTGCAGTCCTGTTTATATGGGTGTAGTTAGAACTGCCTCCACAGTGGTGGCTCACCTCTGTAATGGCGGACTCTCTGTAATGGCAGGTTGCCTCGGCAACAGCAAGCTGCCTCAGCAATGGCGGACTGCCTCCATAGTGGTGAAGTGCCTCGGTAATGGCAGATGCCCCTCCCCCACAAAGCTGGACCATCTGGGGTTCAGCTGTGCTTGCTGTGAAACTCTCAACCCAGAGCATTTCCAATTGCCGTTTTTTTGTTTTTGTTTTTGTTTTTTGTGGGGATGGGACCAGCCGAGCCTGATCACCTGGCTCCCTGCCTCAGAGCCTTTTTTGTTTAGTTCAACAATCGGCTCTCTCCCAGGTGTTCTAGTCGCCTGATGAAAAGGCGCCGGGATCTGTGTGATTTCCCGTGCAGCGACCCACTGCGCTGGCTGAAACAGCGGCGCTGATATTCGTGGCACTTTTTTGCCCGGGAATCTCCTGGCCTGGCTCCCTGTTTCAGACCCCTTTTTAATCAGATGAATGGGCGACTCTGCCTTTCCGAAGCTCCACTCGCCAGCTAGAAGGGAGACCCAGACTAGTGTATTTTGTACGGAGAACAGCCGCGCCGGCCAAAAGAGCCGCACTGGCGACCTGTGGGGCTCCTCCGCCTGGGAATCTCCTAGTCTGTGGGCAATAAAAATCCGTCTGGAAATGCGGCGTCCAGTCACCCTCTCCGGTTTCACTGGTAGCTGCAATCCTGAGGTGTTCCTAATCAGCCATCTTGGATCTTCGCCCAGGGGCAATACTATTTTTTTAAAAAGTGATATAAACCAAGATTATAGTGGGAGATTTTGGCATACATCTTTCAGAAGTTAACAGAACAAAGTAGAAAAAAATAAATACATATAGAAGTTTGAATAGAGCAGTTAACAGGCTTAATGTAATAGATATGTGGAGATAAGCATTCATTTAAGATATACAGGAAACATTCATATAAATGGATCAAATATTAAAACACAAGAAAATGTAAGCAAATGTTAAACAAAATTATACAAGTCATGCTCACATACCATAGAAGGTATAACTGGAGATTTAAAAAACAAAACAAAAAATTAAATTCTAGAAATAAAATAAAGTAAAAATGGGAAATAACAAACATTTTAGAAATGTATGATGCCAAGAGCCCTACATATGAAAACCTGTGGGATGGTGTCAAAATTTACTCAGAAGAAATTTGTAGTTTTTAATGAATTTCTTAGAATATTAGAGAAATTTAAATTTTTAATCATTTTTATAGCCTTTTGTACTTTATCTTGTAGAAATATTTTAGGATTTACAATCTTTTTTAGTGAAACATTTATCCAAAAGTAATTAATAGTGTCAGTGTTACTTATTTGTTTCTTCTGTTTAATTCAAATAAAATTAAATCTCCTTACTAAAAAAACTGCATTTGTAGTATAAGACCACTTTAAAAAATATATATTTTCTATCCAGGTGCAGCAGCTCACACCTGAGTAATTTATAGAGGAAAGAGATTTAATTGACTTACCATTCGTCATGGCTGGGAAGGCCTCAAGAAACTTACAATTATGGCAGAGACGAAGGGGAAGCAAAGCACCTTCTTCGTAAGGCAGCAGGAGGGAGAAGTGCCAAGTGAAGGGAGAAGGCCGCCTTATAAAACCATCAGATCTCATGAGAACTCACTCACTATCATGAGAACAGCATGGGGGAAACTGCCCCCATGATCCTATCACTTCCCACCAGAGCCCTCCTGTCATACGTGGGGATTATGGGAACTACAATTTAAGATTTGGGTGATGACACAGCCAAATCATATCATTTCATCCCTGGGCCCTCCCAAATCTCATGTCCTCACATTTCAAAAGACAGTCATGCCCTTCCAACAGTCACCCAGTCTTAACTTATTCCAGCATTAACTCAAAAGCCCAAGGGAGTCTCGTCTGAGACAAGGCAAGTTCCTTCCATCTATGTACCTGTAAAATCAAAAACAAGTTAGTTCCTTCCAAGATACAGTGGAGGGAACAGGCATTGGGTAAATGCACCCATTCCAAGTGGGAGAAATTGGCCAAAACAAAGGGGCTATAGACCTCATACAAGTCTGAATCTGTAGGGTAGCTATTAAACCTTAATGTTCCAAAATGATCTTCTTTGACTCCATGTCTCACATCCAGGATATGCTAAAGCAAGAGGTGAGCTCCAATAGCCCTGAGTAGCTCCACCCCTGTGGCTTTGCAGGGTACAGCCTCTCTCCTGGCTGCTTTCACAGGCTGGCATTGAGTGTCTGCAACTTTTCCAGGTGCACAATGCAAGCTGTCAATGTATCTACCATTCTGGGGTCTGGAGAATGGTGGCCCTCTTCTCACAGCTCCACTAGGTAGTGCCCCAGTGGGGACTTTGTGTGGGGACTGGAACCCTACATTTCCTTTCCATAGTGCCCTACCAGAGGTTCTCTATGAGGGCTCTGCCCCTGAACTTCTGCCTGGACGTCAAGTGTTTCGGTACATCCTGAGAAATCTAGGCAGAGGTTTCCAAACCTCAGTTATTGACCTTGGTGCACCCACAGGCTCAACACCATTTGGAAGCCACCAAGGCTTTGGGCTTGCACACTCTGAAGCAATGGCTCAAGCTGTATCTTGGCCCCTTTTAGCCACAGCTGGAGCTGAAGTGGGGTCAGGGTGAGGGGGCGGTCTTGGGCCCCGCCCACAAAACCACCTTTCCCTCCTGGGCCTCCAGGCCTGTGATGAGAGGGGCTGCCATGAAGTTCTCTGACATACCCTGGAGACATTTTCCCCATTGTCTTGGTGATTAGCATTCAGCTGCCCATTGCTTATTCAGATTTCTGCAACTGGTTTGACTTTCTCCCCAGAAAATGGGTTTGTCTTTCCTATTACATCTCAAGCTGCAAATTTTTATGCCCTGCTTCTTCTTGGACACTTCGCTGTTTAGAAATTTCTTCTGCCAGATACTCTAAATCATCTCTCTCAAGTTCAGAGTTCCACAGACCTCTAGGATGGGCAAAATGCATAAGAGTCGTCTTTGCTCCAGTTCCCAAGCCTCATCTCTATCTGAGACCACCTCAGCCTGGACTTAATTGTCCATATCACTGTCAGCATTTTGGTCAAAACCATTTAACAAGTCTCTAGGAAGTTCCAAACTTTCCCACATCTTCCTGTCTCATTCTGAGCCCTCCAAACTGTTTCAACATCTGCTTGTTAGCCGGTTCGAAAGTCCCTTCCGCATTTTCAGGTAACTTTACAGCAGTCCCCCATGACCTTGATACCAATTTATCTTTATCAATCAGTTCTCATGTTGCTATAAGGAAATACCTGAGACTGGGTAATATATAAAGGAAAGATGCTAAATGTACTCACAGTTCTGTATGGCTGGGAAAGCTGCAGGAAACTTAAAATCATGGCGGAAGTTAAAGGAGAAGCAAGGGATCTTCTTCACAGGTGGCAGGAGAGAGAAGTGCAAGCATGGTAAACGCCGGATGCTTAAAAAACCATCATATCTCATGAGAACTCATTCACTATCATGAGAACAGCATGAGGGAACCCAGCCCCTTGCAGATATTCAAGACCAGCCTGGGCAACAGAGCAAGACCCTGTCTCAAAAAAAAAATTTTTTTTTAATTAGCTGGACATGTTGGTCCATACTTGTAGTCGTAGATACTCAGGAAGATGACAGGAGGATTGCTTGAGCCCAGGAATTCAAGGTTTCAGTGAGCTATGATCTTGCACAAATATTCCAAATTAAAAAAAATTATCTGTTATTATCTCTCCAATTCTGTGTATTCATTCATTTCTATATAACTTACAGAGATGTGTGGAATGGTACTCCACTAATATTAACACCTTTTCTTTCTGGGTAATGGGACATTGGTTGGTTTATTGCTTTTACTATTTTGTACTTTTATGTGTTTCTTACATTTTTTGTGGAAGCATGCTTTATTTTATAAAAATTAAGTTATTTGCTTAAGTAAACACTTGCATTAAAGATTTTTAAAAAGAATGATAAAATAATTCAAAGAAAATAAAGGGCCAAATTAATAAGGACGAATGCAGAAATCCAATAGCAATGTTCATTAAAAGGTAAATAAAATAGATAAATCTTGGCAAGTCTGAAAAAGAAAAAAATGTACTAATCGGTATTAGTAATTAAAAAGTAAGCATAGCTAAAAATACAGAGATTTGTAAAATTATGAGAACTTTTATGTATACATTTATTCTAATAAGTGTAAATGCTGTCGAGGCATGGTGGCTCACACTCATAATCTCAGCACTTTGAGGGGCCTGAGGTGGGAGAATCACTCAAGCCTAGGAGTTCAAGACCAGCCAGGGTAAGATGGCAAGACACCATTTCTATGAAAAATTTTTAAATTAGCCAGGTGCAATGACACCCATCTGTAGATACAGCTGCTTGAGAGGCTGAGGTGGGAGGATCGCTCGAGCACGGGAATTTGAAGCAGCAGGGAGCTGTAATCATGCCACTGCATTCCAGCCTGGGCAACAAAGTGAGACCTTATGTCTTAAAAATAATAATAAAAGTTTTAATAATATAAATGTGAATGCCTAGACATAGTGGGTAATTTTCAGAAAAATATGTTTTATTCAGATTGTAATAAGGAATGGTTAAAACTCTGAATTAGCTAACAATTAGAAGAAGTAACTGGTATTAAGTATGATATCCAAGTGGAGATGTCAAGAAGACAATTATATAAAAAAATACTGGAGTTCAAAAGAGAGAAACAAACTAGAAATAAAATTTGGGAGTAGTGAGAAAATAAATTAGATGATATACAGTGACATAAGATTGGATAAAATCCTTAGGGCAAGAGAATAGATAAACAGAGAAAATGGGAGATAAGAGATGTTTTTAGTCACTCCAACATTGAGAAATCTAGTACTGAAGAAGCCTATGAAACAGGCTAAGAAGGGGCTGGCCAGTGAGTTAGAAAGAAAACCAGAAAAGTGGGGTAACCCAGAAGATAGAGAAGGAAATATACCAGGAAGGATGGAATGATCCACTATATGAAATGGTAATAAAAGGTTTGATAAGGTGAGAACAGAGAATTGGCCAGTGACCTTGGGGGAAATATAGTCCTCGGACACCTTAATTAGCAGAATTTTGGGGTATTGATGAGAACAAAAACCTCAACTAAGTAGATTGAGGAGAAAATGGATAGAGACAACGTGAAGGGGATTCTTTTTAAGGAGTTTTGCTTTGGAAGGTAATGGAGAAATGAAGTGGTACCCAGAGAGAAACCTGACTACAAGGGAAAGTTTTGTTTTTTAAGATGAATGGGATTTATAGCACATTCATACACTAGTGGGAATTATCTGGAATGGAGAAATTGATGATGCAAAAGAGAAAACAGGGCGGACCAGGTGCAGTGGCTCACACCTGTAATCCTAGCACTTTGGCAGGCTGAGCCAGGTGGATCACCCAAGGTCAGGAGATCGAGACCAGCCTGGCCAATACGGTAAAACCCTGCCTCTACTAAGAAAAAAAAAAATACAAAAATTAGCTGGATGTTGTGGCAGGTGCCCGTAGTCCCAGCTACTTGGGAGGCTGAGGCAGGAGAATCGCTTGAACCCGGGAGGCAGAGGTTGCAGTGAGCGAAGGTCGTGCCATTGCACTCCAGCCTGGATGACAAGTGCAAGACTCCATCTCAAAAAAAGACAGAGAAAAAAGGTGTTGCAAGAATAGTCCTTGAGAAGTCACAAGTGGATGAGATCCTGGCCGTAAGTAGGAAGGTTGTCCTTAAAGAGGAACATGAACTCTTCCTCCACTTCTTCCATTGTAAAGGTAGAAAAGGCAATGTGTGTGAGAGTAGAAACCAGGTGGTAGAATCTGTGGGAACGTGAGATGAAATTCACCTGGTTGGATCTATTTTCCCACTGAAGTATGAGGCAAGGTTATCAGCAGCAAGTAACCTGGGGAAGGCATGTTGGAGATTTGAGAAGACTAGAAGATTGGTGAAACTCTTATCTCAAAATGGAAAGGTAAATATATAGAATGAACTGATTGGATTCTGTATCTGACAGAGTTAAATCCCCATTTGAGATTTGTGGTAATAAATTTTAAGTGAGCACAGTTGGCACAGTTGTGTGGTTTGTTTTTGTTTTTGTTTTCCTGGCACTGTTCATCTGCTCAGAAGCAGGCTTAGTGTAAGCTCCTGGTTGAGTTGGCATTTTACTAGTAAAGAGAGGAAATGAGGGGCAAGAGAGTGTTTACAAAATGGAAAACATGATGATTGTTCATGGAATTTAATATGGTTAAAAAGGGAAGTGAGAATGCTGATTAAAATGATAAGGGCAATGATTTTATATCTCAGTGAAATCCAGGAATTGTTGAGGTAAGGCTCTGCATTTTAAGCAAGCATCTCAGGGGAGTATGATTCTTGTGGGCTGTGGGCCACTCTTGAAGAAACATTCACAATTGCTTCGGGTCATAATAGTATTAGAGTAATATCTGTGTGTTTTTTTGTTGGTTGGTTTGTTTTTTCAGATTTCACAGTATATCAGTTTTAACATAGGCAGAAATACTTCTAAGAAAATGAATTTATATAAGTGTCTAGGAAGATATTGATTATCAAGACTTCAGTAGTGAATAGACTACTACTCCTCAGAGGAAATGAGTGTAACAATTGTTCTATTATAAATTTAGCTTTTAAAATATATTATTAGATGAACAGCTGTTGTACTCTACCTGCGTGTATTACAATTTCACATGCAATTAATTACTCAAATATTTAACCCATCATTTATTTCTGGAAATTTGAATCTGTATTTATTTTTTAAATTTGAAAATTTTGCCCATCTCTAAAAAGAAAATTATACTGTAAAACTTTTTTTTGCTACAAGAAAATTTTGATCTTTCAGTTTAATTTGGGCAGTTTACCAAACTGAAGAGGTCATCTTTAATTACCTGAGTTGTACTGAATTATGCAAGTTCAACTTGTTCTCAGTAAAACTTTTGTCTAATTTAAGCTACTTCCCTTTGCTTGGGAAGCTACTGCAATTTTCTTATTAAAGTAAATTTGCACCTGTCTTGAAAGACTTGATGAGAAGTGGACAGAGTAGGTTAAGCCAATAGAGATTCCTTTTTTTATTGAAACTCACTTATATGTAGTGTTTTATTTCTGAGCTCACTGAAGAAACATCATGAAATTAGAGGAGCCTATTATAATTTTTTCAACTACTGAATTTATGTTACAAGAAAGGTTAGAATGGTTTTCCCCACATTTATTCTAAATTAACCGTAGCTATTTCATTATGAATTTGGTGGGGGCCTTTTTTTTCAAGTACCTTATATTACTGTTGATTTACTGTGATTATTAGATGCCCCTGGATTATTGTATACATTGTTGATGCTTTTTATGACAGACACCCAACACTGGACTGGTCCTATGGAGAATACAAACTAAATACAATAAAGTCTCAGATTTTTTTCTTCCTTTTAGATGTTTATATTATCCCCTAATTTTGGTTTTTACTTCTTCATACTAGTACTACATGCTGTAAACCAAATTATGCTTCTTACTGGGTTTTTGTTGGTTGGTTTGGTTTTTTGGTTTTTGTTTTGTCTTGTTTGAGACAGGGTCTCACTCTGTCTCTTAGGCTGAATTGTAGTGGTGCAATCCTAGTTCACTGTAACCTCAAACTACTGGACTCAAGTGATCCTCCCACTGCAGTGAGACAGTGTCTCATTGTGTTACCCAGGCTAGTCTCAAACTCCTGGCCTTTAGCAGTCATCCCACCTCGCTTCCCAAATTGTTGGGATTACAGGTGTGAGCCACCATACCCAACTCACTTCTTGCTGTTTGATAAATAGATCCCACTCATTGTTTCTGTGTCTCTTCTATGCTGTTTCTCTTCCACCTTCTTTCCAATTCTGAGTAATCTGTCCTCACTAAGACTCATCTCAGGCCTGGTGCAGTGGTTCACACCTGTAATCCCAGCACTTTGAGAGGCTGAGGTGCGTGGATCACTTGAGGTCAGGAGTTCAAGACCAGCCTAGCCAACATGGTGAATGAAACCCCATCTCTACTAAAAATGCAAAAATTAGCCAGATATGGTGGTGCACGCCTGTAATCCCAGCTACTAGGGAGGCTGAGGCAGGAGAATCTCTTCAACTGGGGAGGCGGAGGTTGCATTGAGCTGAGATCGCACCACTGCACTCCAGCCCAGGTGACAGAGCAAGACTCCATCCCAAAAAAAAGAGACTCAAATGCTGTCTGTCACCTGCATGATGTATTTCCAGATACTTCCTTCACCCAATAAGTATTTTATAATAGCATTTATAATGCTTTTCCCTGTCTTAAATATTGGTACATTTTATATTGTTCTCCCCTTTACTTGAAATTAGCTCTTTGAGAGTGGCGTCCTGTTTTACTAATCTTTGTATATACCATGTCATACCTGCCACATACTAATCACAGAATAATATTTGTTGACTCAAAGTTTAGAAATAGCTAAAGAAAAATAGTGTATGTGAAAAAATGGTCATGAATCAGATACCTCTAGTCCTGAGAGAAGTTATTAATGTTGAGTTACTGGAGAGGATAGGACTTGAGCTGAGCCTTATGCATGGGGACCCTAAAGTAAAACCCATCAGAATGATGAGTGCTATAAGAATAATAAATTCTGTTTTAAGATGGCAGTTTTCTGAAAAGTGGGTAAATCGAGGAAATTTGCTATTTTATTTTTTCCCTGCTTGTCATTTTATGAATGATAGTCTTTTCGCACAGTGAATGTATTGGAAACAAAATCATACCTAGTGCAGAAAATCTTCATTGTGTTCTTAGAGTACGGATGTCTCTGCAGGTTATAAGTAGCCGCATTGTGAAAGGTGGTAAGCTTCAATGAAGTGTTCTACCTAATGTTTCTTTTAAATGTAGTAGAAAGGCCTTAAGAAAGGTATATCTTATTTGAGGCCCTGGAGATTGTTTTCTTTCCCGGAGGCTGGGCAGCTGAACTCTGTTCAATACTCCGCAATCTCTTGGAATGGTTTTCTAGGGGACTGCCTGGTTCAGAATGGGGAAGTCGGTCCTGACTGGCTGCCGGAATGAGAATCTCTGGAGTAGCCTGATAATGAAAGCCTGAACTTTCTAGGGTCAGTACATCCTGAGTCATAGAGAAGCCATATATAGAGTCCTCTGCGGCAGAGCCAAGTCTTACAGAGGAGTATAAAGCTGGTTTAGACTGTCAAATGAAGGACCTAAAACCATAGCCAGCTTATCCATTAGAACCTAGGGTTCTCAGTACTTCTAGGGGCACGTGAAAATGCTTTAATGTCTTTTAAAATTAGAAGAAAAATATCTTTCACTGTTGAACAAAGTATTTTAATATATAGCATGAATATATTTGTCTTCATACCAAAGTAGTCATAAAGTATAGTTTTTAATTTTCTTAATGGAGAAAGCACCAAAAAGACAAGTATCAAAAGCCCACAAAAGTCATTATTGGGCCCTGCCTGGGGCCTACCCACTCTCAGGGTTTGTGCTAGACTGTGAAAGAGCAGCAAGTTCCGGGCAGAGTGTAATGTTTTAATGTAGTTGTTCTCCCTCTTTACACCTTTTCATCTGTTTGATGAGGACTTTGGACCAGGCAACACTAAGGGCCCTTGCAGGTCAAACTTTATTAAATGAAGGCCTGCATCAGAAGTGCTGCACAAGTTCCAGGCCAAAGCAAAGTTTCTAACATGATTTTATTATAAACTCCTATCTGTGAGGTGATGGCCCATATGGACACAGAACAGGCCTGCTAGCCACCTCATAATTTTTGTGAGCCCACTCTGAAGTACATATTCATAAATGTTAGAACATGAGAATAGTGGTATTATAATGCAACTGGTAAAAGATTAGAAGTAGTAAAATGCCTTATATGTTATAAGTGTCCAACAAATGTTTATGAATAGACAAAATAATGTATGCAGAATATTAGCTTCTTTTCTTTTTTCTTTTTTTCTTTTTTGAGACACTGTCTCACTCTGTCGCCCAGGCTAGAGTGCAGTGGTGTGATCATAACTTACTGCAACTTAGAACCCCTGGGCTCAAGTGATCCTCCGGAGTAGCCTCCCAAGTAGCATAGATGAGCACCACCACACTGGCTGATTTTTTTTTTTTTTTTTTTAGTAGAGATGGAGCCTTGCTATATTGTCCAGGCAAGTCTTGAACTCCTGGACTCAAGTTATCATCTTGCCTTAGCCTATCAAAGTGCCAGGATTACAGGTATGAGCCACTGTGCCTGGCCTCAATTTCTTAATTAAGAGAAAAATATATTTACTAGAAAAAGTATTAAATTATGGGACATTTTTCTTATTCTCTGCAGCAAAACAGCATAAAACATTTTGGAAATGGTTGTATGTAAAGTGTTTAAATCTCATTTCTATAAATTATAAACTTATAAAGATTAAGCCCAGAACTCTTTTAAATTGTTGTTTTCTGTGTATTTGTGTGGTTTTATTCTTCTCTGTCTAATCCTAAGTATGTGCTATATTAATATATTAGAGCAATATTGCTCTTACTTCTACTTTTCCTGTCTATATGTTGTTCATTTTTTATATTATTGGTAGAAAATCGTCAGCCCCTGTTTGATCTTTCTACTATAGTCAGTGTTCCTCTGTGTTACTTATACTACTCCATTCTCCTTATTTGTGTGGGGAATATCTTATGTGAGAAAAAGGGATGACTTAATGGATGCCTATAAAATATGTAATGAGAATGGTAATCTGCTCAAAAACAAATATTACAAAATGATAAACTAATTCTAGATTGCCCTGTTTTGTTTTTCCAGTAGAGTAATAAATACAAGTTCTCTTCCTTTGATATACATCAGAAGCACCTGAACTGCTTCAGATGTTTGAGCCCCATCTCAGACTTGCTGGTTTAGCATATATCGGAATGCAACTCATGCATCTGTATTTTGATAAAGATTCCAGATGATTGTGACAGGCACTAAAGGTTGAGGACTACTGCCATGTAGTAAAACAGAAAGAATTGTAGACTCTGGAGTTAGATAGATCTGAGTCCAGAGTTCAGATCTACCATGATCAAAGTATATGACCCAGACCTAGATCTATGACCAAATCACTAAATCTCTCTGAAATTCAATTTCCTTGTCTATAAAATAGGGGCGGTAATACTTTATAAGGAAGTAGGGGGATTAAAGAAAGCAGTAAATGAAAAGTGCCTAGTATATGTTAAGTGGTAACTATTGTTATTCTGGTAGCATGACGTTATCCTCAGTTTTCATCTTGACTTATGGAGAGTGAGGTGTTTCTCACAGTAGCTCTTTTCTGCATCCAAAAGAATATGCAGAACTTCTTCAAGCTGTCTTTTCATTAGACAGATTTATTTTGGGCTTTGAACTTTCTTCCAAGTTTTTATTTGGACTATTCAGAAAATAGTGTCAGAGAAAATAGGTGGCATTTTGGTTTTCAAATTCCCCAGCACCCTCTGGAGTGGCTAATTATTTCTGGATCCTGTTTCAAAGTTATTCATTTTCTTATATTAAGAACAGATATATTGGGATATCATGAACTTGGGACATAAACTTAGTAGTTGCAAAACCATAGAACAATGGATTTTTGTCAGTGAAACATATGAATACCTAATTCTTTATCATGGCAACGTCATATTTATATGTTTATGTGGTCAGTGTCTGGATTTGTAAATGATAATGTTTCAGATTTTCTTTTCAAACATCTCAGATCAAATATCAAAGACAAAGATTTTTTTCTTGAAATATCTTTAGAATGTTTAACTGACAATGTAATGCAAAAAAACCACAAGAGAAAAGAGAACTATTGTTCTGTTTTCTGTAATGATCTTTCCTATCTGTATAGCATTACATATGTGTGTGTGTGTGTGTGTGTGTGTGTGTGTGTGTGTATTATATATTTATATATGTTCCTTTATTTTCAGTCGCTGTGACTTTGACAGAATTAAAAAGAAAATATCAATTTTTTGTCTTGGTTAAAGATTGATTAAATATTTACAGCATAATGCTAAGCATAAATATTTAATTTACATGAACTTTGCCTAGCACTTAACAAGACTGTGGCCAGCTGCATTCTCTTACGAAATATACATTCACAATATCTTCTCAGTGAAGGGGCCATTTCTGTATGACTGTTGGTTTCATCGTATATGAAAAACAGAGTATATTAAATGTTTTAAATTTAAACATTACAAGTGTTAGAGATTACATAACTTCATGCTCGGTGTACCCTTACTACTTCTTTTCTTTCTAGAATTGCCATATATGTGAAAACTATACACACACACATCTCTGTCGAAAGCCTTGCTCAGATTGCACCATTGCTTACTTCTAGACCAGAACACCTTATAGGAAAATTTAATGTTACAACTATTTTTAAGCAGAAACTATAGCAAATGAGGCTATAAATAGATGGAAACAGTTTGAACCACGTATATCTTTATCGATCTTTGACTCCAAGCAGCTGGAATCTTGGCATTATGGTTTATCTGAAAAATCATTCTAGTATAGCACCAGTTAATGAAATAAATTGTCTGCTATATATAAGTTTTGTGTGAACATACAAATGAAATGCACTGTCTTGGAATAATGTGGTTGGGGAAATATCTGGAGACAAATACAATGCAATTGCAACATAATAGTTACACACCAAACTCTTAGCAGTGATAATATAGTGTGATACTTGCAAGCCTAAACTATAAAATCAAATTGCCCAAGCTGAAATCTCAGTTCCTCTAACTGTGTAACCCTAGGCAAGTTACTTCAAAGTGCCTCTGTTTTCTCATCTGTAAAATAATCATTGATTTGAGATGTGGAGGATTTTGAAACCTAAGCTAAGAAGTGTGGGTTTGATATTCTGAAAAATAGAATAGATTTCTACTTTAAATTTTTGAACAAGCAAGTTACATGATGAAGTTAATTGAGGACAGTTGTATTTGTGATTGCATATGGTGGAGTGGGGAGGCCTAGAGGCAAAGACACTAGCTGGGAGACCTCCAGAACAAACTAGATGTGAAAGGTGCAACTGTGGAAATGGAAAGAGATGGGCAAGACCAAAAATCACCAAAGAGAAAAAAAATCATCCAGATTTCATGATAGATTAGATGTGTTTTGAAACACCTCTCTCCGCACAAATAAAATAATTCAGCACAATCCTGGAAAATGCTGGTATAGCAGCTCAGTGGAAATCTCCTGTAAGTGCTGTGAGAAATTATAAATTCTGGGAACTCCAACTGATACTGTGTGCATTCACTTACAGCTTCCTTTGCCCCTTTGTACACTAGAACACAACAGGAAATATTGGCTTATCTCTGTAGGAAGTGTCCCTATAGGAGTTGCTTACTGAACTGAATGCCTTTGTTTAGAACTAATTGACCTTTCTAAAACAGCATTTTTAAAGAGCTTACTCAAATAAGGCAGACTTTAACCATCTGATAAGTCAGAGACAAATCAGTCCTCTTTTAAGCAAGGTCCACAGTCACTGCAAGAGAAAAGAAAGCACAGAAAGAAAGGCACCATCAGACAAAAGAATAGTATATTAGTAAAAACTAGATAATTAAGAACATTTTATTTCATGTGAACACTGAATTCTATCACAAATCCTTTTCCTGCATTATGATAGTATCTGTGTGAACCAACCTTTTCTCAGCCCTTTTTGTTGTAGAATGTAAGAATGTTAGGTTTACCAGGATATAAAGAAGAGGATTTCTGGAATTAGAAACCAGAAAGTATCTCAGTCTTTTGATCTGAATTTGTTTTCCTTTGGTTACATTCTTAAAATTTAAAAAAACAAACAAACAAAAAAAAACCTTACTACTTATTTTGTAAACATTTTGAGGATTTTGATTCAGATATTTTAAATTATTGTAAGTGATAAAGAATAACACTGACAAAAAAGTAAGAAAATGACTAAAATTGGTTTAAAAGAGGATTCTCTTAAAATATAACCAAAGGGACAGATTTTGACACAGAGGTAGTCTTCATTGTTGTTCCATATGAGTGTTTTCTAAACCTAACAAATGTTAAGCAATAAATAAGTGGTGAAAAAAAAAAAGCTCTCAAAGGAGGCTATTGGTTTCCTTTAAAATTAACTCATCATCCGGTCAGGTATTTTCAGAAATTGTTTTTAGCTATATGGCAGAGCTGCTGTTTGCAGTGAAGGGAGGGATCCATCAGTGATTTTATGTTTTAGTATTACAGGACAGTGGTAGTATCATCAATCAATTACTTAGCAGATTTAATTAAGTATCCTATGATCAAATGCATTACCATTCTTCTCACTAGTCTAATTGTTTGAGTACTGGCTTGCTATATAAGAGAAGTAAATTATTTTTACAAGACGTTTTGTCTTGACAAAATAATCCATAACTCCTTTTCACTAGCCACCATATTAAGAGATTGCTGTGGACACAAACCGAAATGTGTTTTATGGGGTAATATCCAGACTGCTTGCTACGATAGTTAAATCATATGGAAAACCTTGAATTTGGTGAGACAGCTTCTGCTTACAAATGCATTTTGTCCCCACAAAACATATCTTGGCTCTGATTACTCAAAGGTAAAACTCTGCCTAGACATGTGTTGCTGCTTTTCTTATACTTGGGTGGAAGCTATGAATGAGTTAGTGAAAGGTGCAGATGAAATTAAGTTCTTACCAGGTAGAATTGAAATAATAGAGTAATGACTTCCAAGTTTGCTTCAAAAGGACTCTTAGCAAGTGAATTCACTATTTACAGTATTAATCAAATGAGGGAAATGCATTAGAATATCTGTTGTTTCTGGAGGCTTTGTTAGCTATAGACGAATTTCTACCTCTGTAGACCAGTTTTGGCCATCATTTAGTCACTAGTGGCTTAATTATAATTAAAATTATTGCTTCTCAAACTTTCATATACATCCTAAAGCACAGACTGATTGTAAATCTGGACTGGGGCCTGAGACACTGCATTTCTAACAAGCTCACAAGTATTACCAATGCTGCTAGTTAGTGGACTGCATTTTGAGTAGCAAAAGTCTAAATAGTTGTCTTTGTTACCTGTGTCACCTATCTTCTTACCATGTTTGACTTTTTGCCTGTAAGATTAGCTCTGTTTGCACTTTATTTTGCCATTTTGAACTATATAATAATGCTATGCTTTCTTTGTGTGTGTGTGTGTGTGTGTGTGTGTGTGTGTGTGAGCATTACATGCAATTCATAATGCTATGCTTTCTATGGCAAAGAAAATAGCCTCTGGAAGACATGCCCTTTTATTACTGGGAACTCCATGCTTTGTCTGGAGTTCAGGCAGGCTTTGTCTGGAGTTTGTCAGAAGGGCTATTGTGGTGGGACCCAGAAGAGCCTTTCATTGCTTCTGCTTGCAAGAAAAATGAATCACCATGACCAGTTGATAAACAGAGATTTTCCCATTTAACTGTCATTGCGTGGAAGGAGCATGGATGGATTCTGGAGTAAGACCTGTGTGACTTCAGACAAGTTACTTACTTAATTTATTTGACTCTCAATTCCTTAGTCTATAAAATCAATATAAAATGAAAATTCCTAAGTCTGTAAAATGCATAATTAGTGGTTAGCAATAATATATATGAAACACTTGGATGGTGTACTGTCTGCATTATAGCAGGCAGTACATAACAATAGTTCATAACAAGCATCCTTGTCACTGAGTGGAATGAAACAAACATTAAAAACTGTTTAATTATCTCAGTGTGAGGCATTTCATTTGTAATGCAGCAAACAAGGAGAGAGAAAGGAGAAACAAATTTTGTGATTTGTTTTCTGTGAAAGAAAAGGTTTAAACTTATGTTTTCATTTTTATTTTTTATGTTTCTACTTTTTAAAAAAAATCATTCATTGGATTCCTTTGGAAAACTTGGGTCAAATCATTCTTCTGAATGTCTATTAGAACTCCCATGATTTAGAAAAATTTTAGATCCTCAACTTTATCTTGAATAAAAAGGAATTAATTCCATTCCATCCTATCTCATCTGAATTTTTGAGGCCAAGATATGTCCCAGTAGTGGCATTCTTGCTGTACTCTTTTTCTGAGTATAGGATAGAGGAGAATCATCAGGAACACAGCTGGCACCTTGAGGAGCATGACATAAAATTGGCATTGCATGCTAAGCCTGAGAAAGCCAACATTTGTTCAGTTAGTAATCTTTTCAGGCAAAGCCTTTGATTTGGCCCCAAATTCCTACAGATTATCATAGAAGTATTCTTATTTGCAGCCAAAATCCTTCACAAAACTTTTTAGTACATTCTGAAATACAAGGATATATGCTATAATGGTGGTTTAAATTCCCCTTTCTCTCTCACATTAACTGGTTTTCTTATAGTGTGCACAAAATGTTTGCCCAGTTAGGTGCTTAATAAAAGAGATTCTTTCCAACAGCACATGTGTTCCAGGATAACCTATTAGCTATATTATATAAATGGAAACTCTAGTTGATGGGATATTCATCTGTAAGAAAATATTCTCTCAGTACCCATGGGCTTAGCAATACAGATCCTCACTATCATTTGTCTCACTTCAAAGCTAATTGAAATCAGCCAGCCTATGTTTCAAAATATCTACACATATTACCAACCATCTGGCTACTCACAAATGATGAAGACATTTAATATAAAACCTGGTTAATGCACCACCCTCTCACCTCTAGAGAACAAATCTTGCCTAGGACACCCATAGTCTTACTTTAGTATTAGTCTACAACAAGGCAGTCATTTGGGTCCCCAAACTCATAATAATTTTATATAATCCCTCCCAATTGACTGACCATGTGATAGATGTTTAAAATTATTTTTGCTGGGCTCATTCACAACTGCAATGACAGAGCAGAAAGTTTATGTATAACCGTCAGACCTAGAATATCTAGAGTACTTTACATGTGGGTAAAGGGCATATGCTGCTGTTTTTTAGTAACTCAAAGTTACTTTTTTTCTGATTATAGAAACAATAAAAATTTTTTTGTTTAATTTTTTTTTTTTTTAAAGACGGGGTTTCACCATGTTGGTCAGGCTGGTCTTGAACTCCCGACCCCAGGTGATCCGCCTGCCTTGGCCTCCAAAGTGCTTGGATTACAGGCATGAGCCACCACGCCCGGCCGAAAACAATAAATATTAAATGAATTCTATGCTTATAGTAGAATACTTGGAAGATACACATTTCCATTCAACATCTTGTTGTTTATTAGTCTTTCAATCTTTTTATTAAGTTTATGTACATTGTTTTTAGCAAAACTAGGATTATTCTGTATGTAGTTTCTAATCTACTTTTTAAACCTAGTAATATTTTATGAACATTTTTCATCTAAGTAATCATCTCCATTCTAATTACTGTATAATATTCTCTCCTATTGCTATACTGTCTATGGGACATATAGGTTGTCTATCATTTCCCTGTCATAAATAACACATAAGGAACATCTGAGGAAACTCATTTGTGCATATAGATTAATCATTGAACATATCATCCTAGAAGTTAATTGCAAGATGAAAAGACATGTGAACTTTTAATGTGCTTTGTTTGCTTTTACTTTTGTTTCATTGTATTTTGTGAGGGGATGTATTGATACATACTGCCTTTTCTGCTTTGAGAAGACTTTTGGACTTTTTTTCTGCTCTCCTTAATAGTATACAGAATACTCCACAACCTAGCCAACAGCATGATAGACTTTTTTTCTATTTTAAAAGCAATTTGATGTATGATTAATTGGTTCCTCACTGTTGTTTTAACTGGTATGAATTGTAGTGGGGTACTGTATAGGCAACATTATAATTATTTTTACTAAAATATCTCAGGTAAACTTCTCATATACCTATCTGCTCCACTCATATGTTGATAAAAGGGATGTGTTCCCTAGTCAAGTAATATCTAAGTGGTAACAAGGCAACTTTTAAAAGGCATTTCATTTTTTCTGAGATGCCTTGAAACTTCTAAGTAAAAGTTGCAACCTTTAAGTCAATCAAACCTCAATGCATAGTACATTTTTGTTAATCAACTCTCTAAAACCAAATAATTTTACCAAGACCTCCATCATTTTTTACCAAATTTCTCACGAAGAATTTTAACTGACAGTCTTTTCATTGAGGAGCACGTTTTTACCCTTTTATCTACTAGTTAATCATGACCATCTTTTCTTCTTCCCCTCTTGCCCCACTTTGAAAAACAAAAATTCAATGACATTTTGCTTTTTTCATACCTAAATTGCTAACATCTGTGAATTCTTTTCGTGGAAAAAAGTGGAAATAAATGTTGATGTCTACATGCTTCTCAATATATATTTTAAAATTTACACGAGTCAAAATGAAATCATTTAACAAATATATTCAACTAAAGTATGGCCTATTAATAAATGAATTTTAGCATATAAAATTAGTAGGGTCTAAAATTATAGTAGAACCACTGAATTTCCAGTCTCAGTTATAAAGGGTGCTGTGAAGTTAATGAGCACTTTTTAAGTGCTACATATTGTGTTCGATGGAGTTTTATTCTTTGCATTAATGGTAGCTAGAAAGTCATTTTTGATTTTGTAGTATCTCCATCAAAAAGAGATTTTATTCTTTTTCCAGTCTTCACAGGCCTGACTCTTTGGTGTATGAGTACTGATGGGACTGCAGTATGGACAACCCTATAATTAGGCTTTAATTTATAGCAGCGTTACTAGGAAGTAAATTTGAGATATAAGGTTGATTTTTAATTTACCACCTATATAGATATATGCTGACTAAAGAGCATGTACTATATGGTAACTGATAGTAAAGCCCTTATAATCATAGTATGTAATTGTCTATTACTCACCAAATGAACTATGCTCATACATATAAAGAAATAATTTTACATTGATTTGCTTTTATAATAGCCCTCACTATTAAATAAACAATGTATATGCTCCCTGCCAAATAATTGTAAAGTCGTATCTTTTTTTTTTTTTTTTTTTTTTTGAGTCAGTGTCTCACTCTGTCCCAAGGCTGGAGTGCAATGGCGCGATCTTGGCTTCCGGCAACCTTTAACTCCTGAGTTCAAGCTATTCTCCTGCCTCAGCCTCCCAAGTAACTGGGACTACTGGCACGTGCCACTACACGCAGCTAATGTTTGTATTTTTAATAGAGACGGGGTTTCATCATGTTGACCAGGAAAGTCTCGATCTCTTGACCTGGTGATCCACCCACCTCGGCCTGTCAAAGTATTGGGATTACAGGTGTGGGCCACAGCACCCGGCCTGTAAAATCTTATCTTTTTGCAATAATTCAGATTATTGAAAAATTTGGGGATCATCAGTCATTTGCTGAATCATCTCATTTCCAATTCTTCCTTTCTTTTCTTTCTGCCACTAGCCTAGTTAAGACCTCATTACCTCCCACATGCACTTCTGGAACTGCCTCTTTATTATTCTTCCTGCCTCCAGTCATTGTCCTTATTGCAGTTCATTATATACAGTGTACATATATTAATCTTATTAATTTAAAATATAGATGATTATATTATCTTTCTGTCTAAAATATATATTTCTTTAGCCATACTCTTAGATCTAGCTGGTATTCAAGAATTTACATGATTTAATCCTAACTTCAAATTATATTATTGCTCATCTCACTGCATCTCACTGTTCATATGATCTCTTACCTTCATACCTTTCCTTGAATAGTTTAATATATCATACCTTTGTCTCTCCACACCACCCCCACACTCACTTGCAACCAGGAACTAAGTGTAGTCTGTGCAGTGTGAAATGGGTAGCAATGGCCCACACATGGAAAAACCTATATCCTTTCTGGTCTAGTGAATCAGAAAAGAGAAACTTGGAAAAAGATAATGCAAAATATACCTGGGTGCCGTGGTGTGGCCTTTAGTCCCGGTTATTCAGTAGGCTGAGGCAGGAGGATCACTTGAGCTTAGAAGTTCAAGGCTTTAGTGCACTATGATTGTGCCTGTGAATAACCACTGCACTCCAGCCTATGATACATAGCAAGACCCCATCTCTTAAAAAAAAAATCTGATTGCAAAACCAGACCAAAAAATATAGGAAAAGAGAATTAAAGACCAATATTCCTCATGAAAATGGAGGTATAATTCCTTAACAAAATGTTAACTCATTAAATCCAACAATAAATAAAGTGAATAATGCAGTCATCCCACGGTTGCAATGTTGGTTTCACATCTGATAATCTATCAACATAATTCACCATTTTAATAGAATATAGGAGACCAAAAAAAAAGCATGATTATTTCAATAAATGCAAGAAACCATTTGACAAAATCTAACATCTTGTCATGATAAAAATGTTTATCTAAGTAAGGGGGAAACTTAGTATTATAAAGAAATTTCCTCAACCTGATCGAGGTTATCTACCAAAAAAACCCTACAGATAGCATTATTTTCATATTTGGTGATGAATAGCTTAGTGTCTTCTACCTAAGATCAGGAGCAAGGCAAGGATGTCCACTCTTATCACTTTTATTTAACATTGTTCTAAAGATTTATCCAGTGGAATAAGACAAAATATAAAGGCATACAGATTGGAAAGGAAGAATTAAAACTAGCCTTATGTACAGATGACATGATCATATATGTTGGAGACTCTAAGGAATTTTTTTAAAGACACTAAATTTAGCAAGGTAGCATTATATACAATCAATATACAAAAATCAGTTTATTTCAATATAGTCTTAGAAAATGAAATTTTTTTTATTGTACTTTAGGTTCTGGGATACATGTGCAGATCATGCAGGATTGTTGCATAGGTACACACATGGCAATGTGGTTTGCTGCCTCCATCCCCCTATCACCTACATCTGGCATTTCTCCCCATGTTATCCCTCCTCGACCTCCCCACCCTGCTGCTGTCCCTCCCTTGCCACTCCCCCAAAACAGACCCCAGTGTGTGATGCTCCCCTCCCTGTGTCCATGTGTTCTCATTGTTCAACACCCGCCTGTGAGTGAGAACATAGGGTGTTTGATTTTCTGTTCTTGTTTCAGTTTCCTGAGAATGATGGTTTCCAGATTCATG
>CAUYLG010070649.1:0-13992 GCA_963573385.1 Cacajao melanocephalus
AATGACCTTGAGCAATAGGATAGAAATAACTCCTACATGCTCAGTGTTCCAGTAATGGAACACTAGGCATACACGGGTTTTAATCAGCGGTCCAGTGTGAGGAATTCCATTGTAAGGAATTCTCCTCTTCTCAGGGAGAAAAGCGCAAAGACAGTGTTCTTTTACCTTGTTTCCAACAAAGCTTGTATATCCTGTGTCCCATTCTCTAAGGATCTTGTTTGAATTGGTTAATGTGGTAATTCAGAGAAGATAAGCTGACAGTGGTTCCGTGCACTCATTACCTTCTGTAGGTAACATTTTTATAATGACATCTGCTCTTGCTTCAAACCTAAGTTACTCCAGGTATTAAAGTGTTACTCCTACTCAAGAAGGATGATGGTCTTGAGAGTGTGGCCACTACAGATCTGGGTTAGAGAGTTCGATTAAGACTTCTCTCAGTCACATCAGGAATGTTAGAATCTTTCACTTAGCTCTTTTGAGGGAAAGGACACCAAACAAAAATGATATTTAAGTTTCCTTTTATGAAAACTCAATTTACTTGGCCCATTGGAGGGATGGTAGTCAATGAATGACCTTCCATTGTGGACTGCTTTGTTGTGAAGTACAAATCCTTGCACATAATTTCATTTGGACTGCATAAAAAATCTGTTCTGTAGCCGGGTGCAGTGGCTCACGCCTGTAATCCCAGCACTTTGGGAGGCCAAGGAGGGTGGATCACCTGAGGTCAGGAGTTTGAGACCAGCCTGGTTAATATGGTGAAACCCTGTCTCTACTAAAAATACAAAAATTAGCTGGGAGTGGTGGCATGCACCTGTCATCCCAGCTAGTCAGGAGGCTGAGGCAGGAGAATCGCTTGAACCCAAGAGGCGGAGGTGGTAGTGAGCTGAGATCACGCCATTGCGCTCCAGCCTGGGTGACAGAGCAAGACTTCATCTCAAAAAAACAAAACAAAAAACAAAACAAAAAAACAGCAGCAACAACAAATCTGTTCTGTGGGGTACAGAATCTAATTCAGAACAGTTAAATAATAACTTAAGATCACACACATCTCAGGTCCAAGTCCTTCCATGGGCCAGAATGCAATTAGTTGAATTCCTGGATATACAGTGTTGGGGGAAAAAATTAAGGCTTTGGCCTGGTGCCGTGGCTCATGCCTGTAATCCCAGCACTTTGGGAGGCTGAGTTGGGTGGATCACGGGGTCAGGAGATCAAGACCATCCTGGCCAACATAGTGAAACCCATTCTTTACTAAAAATACAAAAAATTAGCTGGGTGTAGTGGTGCTCACCTGTAATCCCAGGTACTCAGGAGGCTGAGGCAGGAGAATCACTTGAACCCAGGAGGTGGAGGCTTCAGTAAGCAGAGATGGCGCCACAGTGCTCCAGCCTAGGGAACAGAGCAAGACTCTGTCTCAAAAAAAAAAAAAAAAAAAAAAAAAAGGCTTTGAGACACCAAAGAAAGAGGTTTGGAAGATGAATGGCAAATCTAGGACTCTTGGAGCAAACTCAGATATACCTGGCTCAAAATGTAGTTGGACAGCGCCTGAGCCATGAGATCCTGGGACAAGCTAATTAATCTCACAGACTTTCTGTTTTATCTCTAACATTGAGATAATGACACCAATAATCCTCCTTATTTTTAACCTCACAAGTATTTAAGGCTTCCCAATTAGCGAAGCTATGAAAATACTGTGCGAACTGTGAAATACCGTGCAGATGTCTGGGTGCAAAAATGCAATTAGAGAATTTTTATTTCTTCAAATGGAGCTGCATGTTTGTAGGCATTCTAAAGCAACGAGGAAGAGCATGAGATAATGAAGGCTAAGGGATTTTTTTTTTTTTAAGGATCTTGAAATTGTGTTAAGAATCTTGAAAAGTGTTTTGACTGTAAGCAACAGAAACCAAGGCTGAGCAAAAAAGGCATTTTATAGGAAAATGTGGGGGCATCTCAAGATATGTATGTTCAGTGATTATGAGAATTCAGTAGACGAAGGCTAAGGTAAGGTCAGAAGAAGCAGTAATGGTATACTGATAAAGGTGGGTAGATCAGCATCTTTTTCCCTTAGAGTGTCAGACTTCTTGGGTATCTATACTCCTACTCCTCCTCTCAATAGGACTCAAGTATCATCTTCTGTTTTTGTCTTCAGCCTGGGCTAGAAATGGTTTTCCCACCTAGGACTAAGCATGCGATGCATGCCTAATAATTCCTTTCAGCCTTAACTTTGCTTCTTAGATTAATGACCCAAGCTGAGAATTATTCTGCAGAGAATATTTACTTTTGAAACCTAATTGAACTTCTCCAGTTGGTCTCAGCTCCCCATTCCTAGAAAAGACTGATAAGCACCCTGAGTATCCGAGTCCCTTGTCTGGCACTTTCTCTGTTGAATGGTCCTGGCTCCCAGATAGACTGATCTGGCCCTCTAGTTCTGAGATTCTGACCGCTAAGTGGGCTTTATGTGGTCTTTGGAGTCGTCTTTCTGTAAATTAAGTGGGTGGCCCTCAGAAGGTCTATACTGCAACTTTTTTTTTTTGGAGACACAGTTTCACTTTGTCACCCAGGGTGGAGTGCAGTTGTATGATCTCAGTTCACTGTAACCTCCACCTCCCAGGTTCAAGCAATTCTCTTGCCTCAGCCTCCCGAGCAGCTGGGATTACAGGCATGTACCACCATGCCTGGCTAATTTTTGTATTATTTGTAGAGGCAGAGTTTCACCAGGTTGGCCAGGCTGGTCTTGAATTCCTGACCTCAAGTGATCTGCCTGCCTCAGCCTCCCAAAGTTCTGGGATTACAGGTGTGAGCCATCATGCTTGGCCTATACCCCAACTTCTTGATTGGACTGATGCAGCAATCAGACTAAGACCCTCTACCCTTTGAGGGGAGGGTCGTAATCAAAATGATCTCTGAGAATAGGCTTGTCTAGCACTCTCAAAGTCAGAACGTCTCCTGAATAGAATGGTTTGACCCTCAACTTGTGGGAGTCCTTATGCTGTATGGTGAAGCATCCATCTCTAGAAGTAAAATTTTCCTAAATTTGGTGAAGGGGCTTTGTTTTCCAAAGACAGTGACTTATTTCAGATGAACTGTCTTATAAAGAAAGTTGTAGGATGGAAAACTCTTTTTTTAAGACAAAGCTTATTCATGTGGATTTCTTTTCTTGTTTGAAATCTCCAAGAGGCAGCTTCTATTTGGGGTAATGTTGTAAGCACTCTCGTAGTTCTGTTGTGTGGGCCTCCTTAGCGGCTGCCTGTTTGCTGATGTCTGCTCTTTAACGATGTATGCTGAAATTAATGTGTTTTGGCTCAATCGCTGCTATTTCCAATTGTACTTCTTTTGGAGGAAATAAGCCTTTGGATGTATGTTATGGTAGTGGAGCCAAATATCCGATTCCATCTATGCGGATGAAATGAGTAATACACCCCAGTGCGCTGGAGGATCGTGTGATACACAAATACACTTTTGTGAGGCCTTTTGGGGATGAGCTAATACAAGGGTTTATAATTAAAACTCACAGGGAAGCGGGTCATATTTTTATCCACTGCTCTTTAAGATGGCCAGATGCATCCAAACTGTTATCTTTTGCTGGTTGCCGAAGTAAGCCTAAAACACAGGCAGATGTTATAAGCCGAGATCTCCCATTTGTACTCCTCAAAACTTTTTGGCTATTCAGAAACTCATTGGAGGTGTTCTTGGGATAGGGAGAGCATGTGTTACAGGTTCCAGTTGTCTCAGTCATAGGTCCCCACTTCCCTGTTTATCCAGAGATATTATTTTTATGTGTTAAATATGGAATTCCATATCTCTTACGTTGGGAGAATCTCAGGTTTTAAGCCACAGAAACAGACTAGCTCACTTAGGCGAAGAAGGAACTTAGTAAAGAAAAATGAGGAGACACAGAGAAGTAAAGGGGATGCTGGACAACCTTATTGGGAGATATGACTGGGGACAGCTCCTGGATCCATGTAGCAGCAACTAATGGACCAACTTTCCATGGCGCCAGGGTTGGGCTCCAGTTGGTTAGGGACTTTGTGTTAGGAATTGGTTTAGGAATTTGTTTTCAAATTCCCAGGCACAGGAGTCTGATTGGCTTAGAAATATGACTGGGTTGGGTTACTGGGTTCATTTGTTAAATGATGCATTTTGAAATTAAGTAATATATTGACATCTGTGATGAGACTCTATTGAAAGCTTCTGAAAAAAATGGGACCTTGAGATGCATGGAAAAAGATCCAGTTATGGTAGCTTCTTTTTTGGTGTTCATTTTCTAGCCACAGTGAAATCTCTGCCTCCCCTCCTCTTACCTCCACCCCCATACTCACTCCTGGTATTAGATTATAGCTGGGCATCTCCATGGCTTTGGTCAGGTATCCACACTGCCCAGGTGAGAGTGGAAGTAGCTTGACTGAGTTTCCCAGCAAGACAGTGTGGGGGAAGTGGTTTCCTAAAGGAAGATTGAGAGACTGTGGCTGAAGGGTGTGAACATGGGTGCTGGGTGGGGACAGAAGACCACCTGGACAACAACAGCGATGTCATGCACAGTAAGATTTTATGCTAAGAAGAAACCTGAAGACTGCTGGTCTGAGTAGTTATGCCAGATGTTTAAGGCTAACCAGTGGTCTAGACAAGTGGTTCTTAAAATGTGGCCCCCGAATCAGCAGCATCGGCATAACCTTGAAAGTTGTTAGAAGTGCAGATTCTTGGGCCCCACGCAGACCTTTCTGGTTGGAAACTCTGAGAGTGGGGCCCCAAACTCTGTGTTAATAAACCCCCCATGTGATTCTAATGCACAATAGAATCTGAGAAGTATTGATCTAGTCCGTCATGCACAATGCTAAGCATATATTCAGAAATTCCTTTATTCCTCCCCTTGTAATACTATATTTCAGTTTTCTTAGATCCCCCCATGAGTTCTGCATCCTTTACTTCAAAAAACAGTCTAAACTCCTTGGAACGCAGTGATCTCCCTAACCCCATATGCATTTACAGGACCATTCTCTTGCAAGAATGAAACTATGAAGCTTATCTACTTTAACCCAGAAGAATCCTATTATCTGGGATGGAGAAAATGATGTCATATTCTAGGTTCCAAAAATTTTATTTTTATCAGAAAAAAAGAAATTTAGACATAGGCTTGGGAATATGGAGGGGTTCAGGAGTTGCTTTGACAGGATTAGTTTGTAAAGTACCACTAACAAACTAATCACAAGGCTGGTTGACTTAGAGAATGTCAGATGTTCCCTTTACAGATGAACGTCTAAGAACTTTTAATTAGGTAAAGAGAATCTAGAATCTTCAAGAAGGAAATGCAATGCAACGCAAGTATGCAGTGTTACTTAACTGTATCCCATCAGGGAACATACTCTAAGTAAAACAGATGTAGACAATATCCCTGGATATTGTGACTGTTCCTAAACTCTTTTCCCTGTGCATAGTGCTAGGAAGTTTTCTAATGAGCATGTGTTCTGAAATATTTAGTGGTGTCAGTGAAATTTGACATAAGAGTAGAAATGAAGTCATCAATCATAATATTTAGTTCTTACCTTGCAAATTAATGAATGAGTTCACTGGCATGAAAGTTGAGAAATTTGGTCTCAAGTTCTGGGTTGTGCATTAGTTTCACCAATTTAGGAGATTTGAAGGTGAGGATGTTGGAAAAAATCTCAAGGGCTCTGTGCTGTTCTAATACCCTTTGAATGTTAAAATTCTGAAAGAGGCTATCATATTTTATGGCATTCCAATTGCAGCAATTTATCTTTAGCATTCAACTTTCCTTTTTATAGCCATTCCTATTTGACATTTGGAGTGCTTTGGATCATTCCCATACAGCCTTAGCACCTTTTTAATCTCAAAAACAAATTTCACTGGACATATTTAATTGCCTGTTTCTATTCAGAGGAAAATAAAGTAAAATTTAGGATGGAAAAACCTCTGACATGAGACCTCCAAAGAGAGTGAATTACCTGATCTATTGTTTTTTTCATAATAAATTTCCAAAGCTTATATTATGCTTCCTAGTTGCCAATTGAGAATTTGTCTGATGAGTTATTTGATCAAAGACCAAGCTTAAGATTGGGTCCATTTTTCAAAAGATCTAGCTTCCCTAGGGACTACCCACACAGGTATACCAGATGCTCCATTTGGATTCCTTGAAGGAAGGCCATGGCTGTTTATGGCACAAAAAAAACAAAACAAACAAAAAAAAAAACATTGCCTAGGTGCCTCCTGAGAGCCGAAATGGCTTGTAGACTTACTCCTCTTTAGGAGTTGTATTGGTATAATTTGATGCCTATTTTCTACAAACTGGCTCTGCAGAGATAAGACTATAAAATCATGAACTTTAGAGTCAGGTAGATCCAGATTCATCTTCTGTCTCTGCTATTTGTAAGTTAAGGTATCTTTGAAACTGGCCCAATTGTCCCATAGAATTAAGGTTTACAATTCTATAGAATAATTATAGAAATTGACCCTCTAGTCTTAAAACTTGAAAAACATACATTTATCTTATGTGAGTTCCTTTCTCAGAAAGCTAACCATCAGGCCTCCCAGATACTATCAAGGAATTGAAAATTAACAGATCACTGTATCTGGACAGTGAGATGCCAAACCTTTCATTCATCGTGATTGCTTTCTTACCCCTCCCTAATTTTCTGTTTTCCTAATCAACGACCTGCTTCCTGTTGACAAATTCTTCTTCCTTACTGTTACCTAATTCCTATTTGCCTGTGCGTAGCTACATTCCTTCCCTGCTATATAACCCCCTACTTCTGGTCAGTTGGGGAGATGGATTTGAGACTGATCTTCTATCTCCTCAGCTGCAGTGCCCAATTAAAGCCTTCTTCCCTGGCAATACTTGTTGTCTCATTGATTGGCTTTCTGTGTGGCAAGTAGTAGGACCTAGACTGAACCCCTGGCATTTTGGTAACATCTTGATGGTAAATAATAACTTTGCAAGCTTTGGTAGCAGTGAAATGAGTTTGCTGGAGTGCTAGGGGCAGATATTTTTTCAGGGACATCTAAGAACTGACTTAAGGATGGACTGTGCTTTTCCCCCCGTTGCAGCTGATAAGAACATGGGCCTTGCCAACACAGAATCTAGGTTTGAGATCCAGAAGAACTTATTCATTTTTTTATCAAAAAATTATTAAATAGCAATGCATAGCTTGTCAGTGAAAGTCATTTTGCAATTCTAATGCATACCTTGAGTATACAAAAATCAAAAATTAAAAAAATTACGAAAACCAAGAATAGTAGAAATGTGACTTTCTAAATCTGTTGCATTTATGTAAATACGTACCTTTCAGAGACACTGGGGGCCAAGGGAAGCTAAACTGAGACACATTGCAGTGGCCTTTGTTCTATGTGGCCACCTTGTGTTCAGTAAGTTTCTGTATCCGTAGCTAAATATATTGGTTATATCAGGGAGGAGGGAGGAAGAAAGAGAGATGGAGATAGAAGTGAGGAAGGAAGGGGAAAGAGGGAAAGAAAAAGAGATTTTCATAAACCAATAACCCACCCCAAATGTTGAACTTATACATGAGAATCTATATAACCTGATCATAACTAGGACCCTGTGTGTCTCTGTCTTACATAATCCCTCATTTTTATCAGAAAATGTTGAAAACAAATCAAGGCTTTATTTAAACTCTTGAGAAAATGACAAAGGTAAGAATCATTTCTGATGTCCTAAATATCTCTTAGAAAGTTTCTCTGTATTTCCCTGCCTCTAGTTTCTTATATTCTTAGGAATGATTCCTTGGAAACTCTCTCCTCTTTTTCTGTATTGCCCCCAAATGCTTCTTCATGTATAATCTGGCAAGCTCTTCCGTTTTCCCACTACTTTTGCTTTTTTTTTTTTTGAGATGAAGTTTCGCTCTTGTTGCCCCAGCTGGAGTGAAATGGTGCAGTCTTGGCTCACCACAGCCTCCGCCTCCTCGGTTCAAGAGATTTACCTGCCTCAGTCTCCTGAGTAGCTGGGATTACAGGCATGCACCACCACGCCTGGCTAATTTTGTATTTTTAGTAGAAATGGGGTTTCTCCATGTTGGTCAGGCTGGTTTCAAACTCCTGACTTCATGTGATCCACCTGCCTCTGCCTCCCAAAGTGCTGGGATTATAGGTGTTAGCTACCGTGCCCAGCCCCTGCTTTGGCATTTAAAAAATTATTACATATATATCAAATAAGTCCCTATTTCTTCATTTTACCTCCATTTTAGCGCTATTTGGATTCTTATTGTATTAGCATTCTCCAGAGAAACAGAAACAGCAGTGTGTGTGTGTGTGTGTGTGTGCGCGCATGCGCGTGTGTGTTTCTATCCATCTGTCTGTCTCTCTGTCACATATTTGCCTCTATGTCTGTCTACCTACCTACCTACCTACTTACCTACCTATCCATTTTAAAGACTTGGCCTGTGATTTTTGGAGGCTGGCAAGTCCCAGCAGAAAGCAAACTGGAGATTCAGGAGAGCCCATGATGCAAAATCTAGCCTGAAAGCTGGCAGGCTTGAGACCCAAGAAGAGCTGATATTTCCATTTGAGCCTGAAGACCAGAAAAGACCAATGTTTCAGCTCTAAACAGCCAGGCAAGAGGAGTTCCCTTCTATTTATAGAAGGATCAGTTTCTTGGTTCTATTTAAGTCTTCAGTGGATTGGATGAAGCCTGTATACACTAGAGCGGGCATATGCTTTGCTCAGTCTACCAACTCAGATATCAGTCTCCTCCACAAACATCCTCACAGGCACACCCAGAATAACCTTTGAACAAATGTCTGGGCACCCCGTGGCCCAGTCAAATTGACATACACTGCCTAGCAAGGAAGATCTCATGAGATGGACCAAGGTCTTTTCCCTTTTACAGTCAGGGAGTGGGGAGGAGGCTGACTGCAAACATAATTTAATATCTCATCCTCTTATTCCAGTCACAATGACCTTGCAAGATCACTATGAGAATTAGAGGTGATGTATGTAAAACAGCTAGTGCATAGCATAGGGTAGGAGCTCAAAGGAAGGAAGCTGTATTGCTCAATTATTGTTGGTTTCTCTCAGATTTACTGTATGCTGTTAGGCTGGATGTGAGACACTACACAAAACACAAACAAAAGAACAGGGAAATCTGCTCTCCAAAAGACAGCCCCTCTAGGTGGTTTTATGGATGAGTGAGTGTTAATGCAGCTTAATGCATGCAGTTGACAAACGATGGTTTATTCTACACAGTGATTGGACAGCAATAGACTCTGTGGATACACACAGAAATATGACAAAGCCTTTTCCCTGGAGGTGCTCACTTTCTAATAGTAAAGATAGTCTGGTAAACAGATAAAAATCCATGTAGAAAGTGCTAATTAGAGATACAGAGTTCCCAGGGCACAGAGGATGGAGTGACAAAACCCACGCGTGACAAATGATGGAGGCTTTGATCTGGGTTTTCAAAGATAAGTATGTGTTATCTATACAAAGCCAAGAGAAGGAAAATAACAGTTATTTTGCCTATTGTGTGTTAGACACATCCATATCTTTCAAATTTTTATGCATAAAAATTTTCATTTATTTCTAATGAGAGTTCCTAGGAAATATGTACTAGTATCCTCATTGTACAGTTAAAGACACTAGGGCTCAAAGAGGTTTAAGTGACTTGCTCCAGTTTACATAGCAAGGAGGAGGGAAGCCTAGATTGAACCAAAGTGGGTTTTTTTCTGTTTTTGTTTTGTTTTGTTTTGTCTTTAGAAGCCCTCTATGCCTCCTATTCCTCTGCAAGGGAATGACTTCAAAGGCATAAAGAAGTGGACAAGGCTAGGCACAGTTTGAAGATGTTTTAGGAACACATGACCCAGGGTCACATTGCAGTAATGTTGCTCTTTTTTGGGGATGTGTTCATTGATGACAGAGAGAAAAGAATTGGGCAAAAAGATGCATAGTGGGGAGATGGGAATTGAATGATGAGAGGTTTGGGGCATATTGAGGTTTGTCTCTCTTTATACATAAAGGTGAAGCTCAAGCTTGCAATGACATATCATTAAAAGTATGGGGCATAGGTGGACCTTCTTTTGAAGGTCCAGCTTTGTCATTTATCAAGTGTATAACTTGGACAGCTGAGCCTCAGTTTCTTCAACTGTAAAATACAAATAATTATAGTATCCAACCCAAAGGATTGTTGAGAGTGAAACTGAGGCAATGCATGTAAATTGCTTAGCAACATTCCTAATATATATTAATTGTTCAATAAATGTAATTGTTATTATTACCATTATTCATTCTCTTGGAAGGGTGTAGACTCATTTTTCTTGCATGCCTAATCTGGGAAACTTTGAAGACAGTCATCATGCATTCTTGATAGGTTCTCTGGGTGTGTGCGCATCTGTGTAATCATATGCTTTAGATACAGCTGTGCCTTTCATGGCTCCTAGTAATTTATGCCAGGCTGCTGGTCTCATGGGCTATTTGTGTTTGTTCTGCTATTACATAATGCCTGATTCTGTTACATGACTATTCTGCAGCTCATCTCTAAGACTGATTAAAGCAAATCTCTGTGTGCACCTATGTCTGTAAGGCAGGAGGAGTTGAGTGCTGTTGTCATGATATTGTTGGAAGCTTTGGCTAAAGTTGCTTAGGCGATCTCAGTGATGATGCAGTATCAATTCCGTGAAGCACGTTTAATTAGATTGCATTTTTCATGCACCCATTATTGTGCATATTCCATGCACCCATCATCATGACAGCTTTCTTTCTTTCTTTTTTTTTTTAATGGAATGTAGTTCTGTTGCCCAGGCTGGAGTGCAGTGGTGCCATCTCGGCTCACTGCAGTCTCTGCCTCCTGGGTTCAAGCAATTCACATGCCTCAGACTCCCAAGTAGCTGAGGCATGACCCCTGGCTAAGTTTTGTATTTTTAGTAGAGAAAGGGTTTCACTTTGTTGGCCAGGGTGATCTCGAATGCCTGACCTCAAGTGGTCCACCTGCCTTGGCCTCCCAAAGTGTTGGGATTACAGGCCTGAGCCACTGTGCCCAGCCAATGATGGCTTTCTTACCCCTCCCCAATTCCTGTTTTCCTAACCAAACACCTGCTACCTGTTGACCAACTTCTCTTCCTTACCACTCCCTAATTCCTGTTTTCCCACATGTGGTTACATTTCTTCCCTGCTATATAAACCTGTAATTTTAGTTGGTTAGGGAGATGGATTTGAGACTTCCCTCTCATTTTCTTGGCTGTGGCACCCAATTAAAGCCTTCTTCCCTGGCAGTATCTGTTGTCTCAATAATTGACTTACTGTGTGGTGAGCAGCAAGACCTAGAACGGAACTCCTGGCGTTTTGGTAACAGATTTTGGTTGCCTAATTGGGAACGTGTTGTTTGTGGCTCAGCTGCAGGGGCTAGAATTTTGGAAGCACTTCTAAGCAGCTGCTTGGCCATTCTGAGCCAGAGATGGGTTTTAGTCTCTCTCCTTGACTCCACTGCTACGTGCTCCAACTGTGTCCCTGATCACCTAGGAAGAACAGCCTTTGAAAGCTGACATCTGGGTGTGGATGGCTGAATGTCTTCTGTGGGTACCACACATCAGGAATGACTTCTTTCAATTTGGGAAATTCGGAAGGAATTTCCATTTGCAGGTTGAATACGCTCAACCTTTTGAGAGAAGAAAGCACCTTGACTGTTTCAGCTGGATACTCATGGAGCTTGTTGCTGCTGCAGTTGGATTGTGTTTTGGTGATTGTTTGTGTGTGTGTTGATGTGGTCATGGGAGGTCAGGGTCGATCCCAGAGGGCAGCCCACTTGGTTGCATTCTTTGTGGTTGGTCTGAATGTAGCTGTGGGCCAATGGAATGAAGGAAAATCTATGGTCATACTACCCTGAATGTGCCCAATCTTGTCTGGTCTCAGAAGGTCTCTGAATCATAGTGTTGTCTTACAGTTGGATTCATTTTGCTGTTGAACAGGAAAGCAGGTGAAGTTTCATGTATCCAGGTTTTTACACTGCTGTTCCAAGAAGGGTTGGGCCTTGTGAGTATATGATGTTCTTATGTGGTGCTGTTTGACTCCAGTGTTCTTTGCAGTCTGGGGAGGTTTGGCCTTTCAAGATTGAACTGCCATAGAAACTGCTTTACCCAAAATTTTGTTTCGTAGAGCCTTCATTGGATTACCTGTTGGGACAAACCAAGTCTAACCACATGAACATATTCATAAACCAGTGAGTTTATATTGATTACTATCTCATGCCTAGATTCTGAGGTAGAGGCTATTAGACTTTTATTTGTGTGTGTGTGTGTGTGTGTGTGTGTGTGTGTGCGTGTGTATGTTATGTGCTGTTTTCCATGTTTTTGTATTATATATAGAAGGAATCTAGATAAACTCTTAAATGAAATAGTTGAGTACATATGAATGGGATAAATGCTTGTACGTGAACTTTCTGTGTAATTTAAAATCTTAAAATTATTTTTGATTCTCATGGGATGTTTTTAGGTGGTACCAAATTGGCTTATAATTAAATGAGTATTCATAAATTAAGTAAATAAGTGTAAGCATTTTTTCAAATGTATGTAACTTAAGTAAATCCTTAGTAAATAAACTGGTTTTAAAATTATTGGCGAAATGGAAATAGCAACGTCTTCAGAATTGTCAGCATACATTTTTGTTTGGGTATTATATTTGTCTATGCCAGAGATTTTGAGGTGTCAGAGTTTGGCACAGAAGGTTACAAAGCCATACGCTCAGCCAAAACAAAGTGATCTTTGTTTGTTGACTTTTTTGATACAAAGAGAAATTTCACCTTGTTTTGATAAAAGCAGCTATGTCTTCTGGTTATTGGTGAACATGCCCACGTGTTAAAGGTTCTTACTTAGATGAACACTTGATATTCACTGGAATGATAGATTGGATAAAGAAAATGTGACACATATATACCATGGGATACTATGCAGCCATAAAAGAGAATGAATTCATGTCTTTTTCAGGGACATGGGCGAAGCTGGAAACCATCATTCTCAGTGAACTATACAAGAACAGAAAACCAAACACCACATGTGCTCACTCATAAGTGGGAGCTGAACAGTGAGAACACACGGACACAGGGAGGGGAAGATCACACCCCAGGGCCTGTTGTGGGGTGGGGGAAAAGAGGAGGGAGTGCATTAGGATAAATACTTAAGGCATGCAGTGCTTAAAACCTGGATGATGGGTTGACAGATGCAGCAGACTGCCATGGCACATGTATATGTAACAAACCTGCACTTTCACACATGTATCCCAGAACTTAAAGTAAAATTAAAAAAATTTTTTTTGATGTTCGTGGGATGTGGGGGCCATTTCTGATTAAGAAAGGGTTATGATATGGGAAAATATGTTCGTAAAAATCATGAAATGTTCTCATCTAGAAAATGCTAATATCTGATAGTTCAGAATTTTTCGTTTTTTAAGTAATCACTGAAATTTAATGTTACTAAGAATGAGAACTCTAGTTAATAGATAATAATTCTATATGTAAAATGTGCCAAAGGAGATGCGCTCTTATTGAGAAAAAAAGAATAATTTTGTTGAAAATTCAGAAGTTACCTAAACGTTGATTAAAATCATGTACTTAGAAAGGTTGTTTATAAGCAAGTAGAAAGAAACCAATAAGTAGGGGAGAGAGAGATGAAAAAGTTTAGATTGGTCCCCTGTATTAGAGCAAGATTATCTTAAAATTCTGATTTGGATATGAATAGAAGACACTTTTCAAAAGAAGACATATATGAGGCCAACAAACATGAAAAAATGCTCATCATCACTGGTCATTAGAGAAATGCAAATCAAAACCACATTGAGATACCATCTCATGACAGTTAGAATGGTGATCATTAAAAAATCTGGAGACAACAGATGCTGGAAAGGATGTGGAGAAATAGGAACACTTTTACACTGTTGGTGGGAGTGTAAATTAGTTCAACCATTGTGGAAGACAGTGTGGCGATTCCTCAAGGACCTAGAAATAGAAATACCATTTGACCCAGCAATCCCATTACTGGGTATATA
>CAUYLG010070650.1:0-31796 GCA_963573385.1 Cacajao melanocephalus
AACCATTCAGGACATAGGCATAGGCAAGGACTTCATGACTAAAACACCAAAAACAATGGCAACAAAAGCCAAAATAGACAAATGGGATCTAATTAAACTCCAGAGCTTCTGCACAGCAAAAGAAACAATCATTAGAGTGAACCGGCAACCAACAGAATGGGAAAAAATGTTTGCAATCTACCCATCTCACAAAGGGCTAATATCCAGAATCTACAAAGAACTAAAACAGATTTACAAGAAACAGACAAACAAACCCATTCAAAAATGGGTGAAGGACATGAACAGACACTTTTCAAAAGAAGACACTTATGAGGCCAACAAACATGAAAAAATGCTCATCATCACTGGTCATTAGAGAAATGCAAATCAAAGCTACATTGAGATACCATCTCATGCCAGTTAGCATGGCAATCATTAAAAAGCCTGCAGATAACAGATGCTGGAGAGGATTTGGAGAAATAGGAACACTCTTACACTGTTGGTGGGAGTGTAAATTAGTTCAACCATCGTGGAAGACAGTGTGGCAATTCCTCAAGGACCTAGAAATAGAAATTCCATTTGACCCAGCAATCCCATTACTGGGTATATATCCAAAGGATTATATATTGTTCTATTATAAAGACACATGCACACGTATGTTCATTGCGGTATGTTTACAATAGCAAAGACCTAGAACCAACCCAAATGCCCATCGATGATAGACTGGACATATACACCATCGAATACTATGCAGCCATAAAAAAGGATGAATTCGTGTCCTTTGTAGGGACATGGATGAATCTGGAAACCATCATTCTCAGCAAACTGACACAAGAACAGAAAAACAAATACCACATGTTCTCACTCATAGGCAGGTGTTGAACAATGAGAATACATGGGCACAAAGAGGGGAGCATCACACAGTGGGATCTGTTGTGGGGAATAGAGGAGGGACCGCGGGGGGGAGGGTAGGCAGTTTGGGGAGGGATAACAAGGGGAGAAATGACAGATATAGGTGACAGGGGGATGGAGGCAGCAAACCACATTGCCCTGTATGTGCCTATGCAACAATCCTGCATGTTTTTCACATGTACCCCAGAACCTAAAGTGCAATAAAATATATATATATATATAAATGTATAAATGCACAATTAAAATGTACACTTAAATCTTATTCTAATATTCCAAAATGCTTGAAAAAATTTTTCTTGTAGCACCATAAATCCAGCCTAATGCTTTTAGTAATAGCCATTGTAACCAAATGAAATTGGTATTTTGTGGGCTTAACGGTTTATTGGACTTAAGTAAGGTAACAAGACCTCACTGGTGTGGGAACAAAATTCAGTAACACTGACATAATTTTTCTAAGAGTATATACCAGTAAACCCTCGGATTTAAATGGCATGATGAAACAAGGCATCAATAAAACGCCTTTTGAGCCTATAAAAAGAAATTTTGGAATGAAGTCTGTAATTCCAGTAATCCAAAGTACTTCCTAGAAGCTCAAGTGATCCAAAGTAAGATTTAGAAAGATTAAGCTGTCATAAAGTGACTGGGAATGAAACAGAACAGAAGGTCCTGCTAAGAATCCCAGTAACCAAGCATGCTGCATCTTTGAGCACCTTTCTTTTAGAAAAGCCTGATTTACAATGCTTTTGTTTGCATGCATAAAAGTTGTTAAAAGCCAGTTCCAAGAGAAATTCCTTATATTTCTGGAGCTTGGATTCTCAGTACATTATTTAGTTATGGAGTTTAGCCTGATACAAACATCTCCAAAATTAAGGCAACAGTTTTACCAAATGTTTCGCCTGTGTATAATGTGGGCGTTCATCTTTGCAGCTCTGTTATAGATTCCTTTGTAAGTCTTTAAATCAAATGGCGAAACATCCTTCAACTTCGTTCTTTTTCAGTTGTTTTGACTATTATAGGTCCTTTACAGTTCTACAAGGATTTTATTATTTTGAGGTGGAGTCTCGCTCTGTCACCCAGGCTGTTGTGGAGTGGTGTGATCTCTGCTCACTACAACTTTCATCTCCTGGGCTCAAGTGATTCTCCTGCCTCAGCCTCCTGCGTAACTGGGATTACAGACACCTGCCACCACACCTGGCTAATTTTTATATTTTTAGTAGATAGGGGGTTTCACCATGTCGTCTATGCTGATCTTGAACTTCTGACCTCAAGTGATCTGCCCACCTCGGCCTCCCAAAATGCTGGGATTACAGGCTACATGGATTTTAGAATCATCTTTTCAATTGCTCCAAAAACACTCTGCTGGGATCAGGAAATGATGCTGGGAAAGTAGGGGCTCAGAAAGTAGAGATGATTAATCAAGGAAGAGTGACTAACAGCCCTCTTGAAATAGTGGCCTGGTGCACTAGTCAGAGCTCCATGGAATCTGCTGGGGAGAAACTGCCAAGGGGGCCAGTGTAGAAGTCTACGGAAACCTGTGGCCTGTTCCTAGCTGTTCCTCTGTGGGTTTGCAGTAGGCATCTGGTCCTGGGTTCTGTTGGTCAGCAGGGATGGCTGATGGGAAGAACAGCTAGATGCAGAGGCAGGTGAGGATGTAGAGTTGAGAGGAAGATCAAAGACAGGTTAATCCCTGCTGGCACCTGTGTCTGTCTTTTATCACCTTTAACAGTGATGACCTTAAGAGTATAATGGCTACTGTTTGACTTCACTTTAAGAATCTTGTACAATTTTCTCTTTGGCTCAACCTAACCCAGATTCAAATAGGGAAGGAGATTCTAAAATTTAGTTCTGGCCAAGCGTGGTGGCTCACACCTGTAATCCCAGCACTTTGGGAGGCCAAGGCAGATGGATCACGAGGTCAGGAGATGGAGATCATCCTGAACAACATGGTGAAACCCCATCTATACTAAAAATACAAAAATTAGCTGCATGTGGTGGTGTGTGCATGTAGTCCTAGCTACTCGGGTGTCCGAGGCAGGAGAATTACTTGAACTGGGGAGGTGGAGGTTTCAGTGAGCCAAGATTGCACCACTACACTCTAGCCTGGAGACAGAGCAAGACTCCATCTCAAAAACAGACAAAAAAACAGTAGTTCCAACGTAGCCAGACTGTTAGAAAATGAAACTATCTTATCTTTGACTGCTGTCTTTGCCTTACTATCTTCGCTTAGTCATCAAATCCTGTTGACTCATATCGTGAATATCTCTGGATTATGACTCCTTCTCTTCTTTGCCATTGCTCTCCCTTAGTTCAAACATTGATGCGTTTTATGCCTGGATTCCTATATGCTGTGGCTTGAATCTGGTTTCTTTGTTCCTACTGAAACTCATGTTTTATTTTGGTTCCCAATGTGGCAGTGTTGGGGGGTGGGGCCTAGTGGGGTGCATTGGTTATGAGGACAGATCCTTCATTAACAGCATGGTACTGTTCTTGCAGTAGTGAGATCTCACTCTTAAGAGACCAGATTAGTTCCTGAGGGAAGGATTAGTGCTCCAGAGAGTGGGCTATTATAAAGCCAGGGCCCCTCTCAGGTCTTCTGCTCTTTGCATGTGTCAGCTTTCTGTTTGACCGTCAATGCCATGTTGTGAGGCAGCACAAAAATCATTTTCAGAAGCCAGTGCCATGCCTTGAACTCCTCAGCCTAGAGATCCATGAGCTAAATAATCCTCTTTTCTTTATAAATTACCCAGTCTCAGGCGTGTTGTTATAGCAACACAAAATGGGCTAAGACACTGTAATAGCTTCCTAACTTGCAGGTTCCTGAAGTATAGCTATACAGGTTGTACACTACACAGCACCAGGGGTTGCCATTCACAGAGCACAATTTAATGGCTCTTCCTACAGTTGTATAGAATACAACATGCAGATGCATAAATAGTGGTTATGTCTCAGGTCTGTCCCCTGCTACCCCCAGTAGTTTGGATAATCCTTTAAAAGAAATAAAATTCACCATGTCATTCTCCTACCTAAAATCCTTCTTGTTCTCTCATGGCCTTCAAGGTAAAGTTCAAATTCCTTAGTGTAGCATAAAATCTATTCATAATTAGCAGATGAGCTGAGGCTCTGGAATCGGAATTTCTAAGATGTAATACTATCTTATCCACTTGCAAAATATATGACCTTGGGCAAGTCACTTAGTCTCACTGGGCTTTTGTTTCTTTAGCTGTAAAATGGGTAAAGGGAGGATAAGAATAATCCTTTTTCATCATTTTTTTTGGGTCAGGATTTAATGGCACGTAATGCACTTAGTAAAGTGGCTGGTACACGCTAAGTTTTCAATAATATATATTGAAATGTTACTATTCTCTCTACAGTGCAGTCTCTCACCATTGTCCATCCCCAGCCCACCTATGCTTCAGCTAAACCGAAACTTCTTTTAGTAGTGCTCCATATAGTGACCCATTCTGCCTCTATGGCTTATACCTGAAATATCCCTTTTCTCTTCCCCTGGATAGAATCTGCTTATTCTCTAGGACCCAGGAACTCATCGTCACTTCCTTCTGGAAGACTCCATTGACGTTTGGTTTCTCAGCCTCAGTTAGTGGCTGCTCCCTTGGGCTGTCAGTCAGTGTTTGATTACATTACAATAAATTATATTTTTTGTTACCTTCTTAATTCCCCCCACTGTATAAATGTATCAGTTAGGATTCTCCATAGAAACAGAACCAGTAAGATATAGATGTGTAAGAGGATATTTATTGTGGGAATTGGCTCATGCACTTACGGAGTCTGAGAAGTCCCAACATATGCCATCTGCAAGCTACAGAACTGGGACAGTTATTATTTAGTCTGAGGCCAAAGGCCTGAGAACTCATGAGCTGCTGTTCTAAGTTCCAGAGTACAGAGGCTGAGAACCAGGAACTCTGATGTCTAAGAACAGGAGAAGATGGATGTACCAGCTCAAACAGAGAAAATTTGCTCTTCCTCTACTTTTAAAAATTTTAATCACCCATCAGTGTATTGGGTGATGGCTTGCCCACATTGGTGAGGGCATCTTCTTTACTCAGTCTACTGATTCAGATGCTAATCTCCTCTGAAAACACTTGCAGACACACCCACAAACAATATTTTGCCAGCTATCTGGGGATACCTTAACCCAGTCAAGTCAGTCCCACGAAATTAACCATTACAATAAGCTATAGACTATCTCCTTTACTAGACTATGAACTCTAGACAATGTTTTCCTGGAGGGTAAGAATTGTACTGTAGCACCAAGTTCTCTAGAATGTTTGCTAGCAAGTTCTTAAAAATGTTTTTTTCTAACATTTGTTAAAATGTTATTTTTAACATTTTTATTTTTATGTGTTTATTGTTAAAAATGTTTATTTGTTGTATGTTAAAAATGTTTATAAAATAAACATAAAACATATAAAAATGTTTATTTGTTATATGTTAAAAGTGTTTATTTTTAAAATGATAAATGATGAATAACAGTCATTGATATACTTGTTGAGAAATATAAAGACAATGCATAATAGTAGGAATTTTAGAATTCTGAAATGTGATGATTTAGTAGATTTTGAAATATAATTTTTTTGTTAAGAATGGAGATTCTCTTAGTAGAATGACTAAGGACATTTTTTGTCAAGGTAACATTTATAGAATTTGTTCAATATTCATTAATTTAATGCCTCTTACAAAAATATTGGATTATCCATAAAAATTTCTCTAAGAATATTCTGTTTGTTAGTGGTCAATTTTAATATTTAAAAATATAAAGTTGCTATAGTTGGCAAATTCTGAATCAACACCTTGGGAGTTATTCTGTTAATTATATAATACCTGTATGAGTTCAATATTTTGACAGTACATCTTACCTCAGTCAGTAGTTTATTCCTGAAGTTTCTGATGATGGTCTTTTAACAAAGAGAACAAGTAATTACTTTCTCAGGTTTTTTTTTTTCTGTGTACTGAATATGCTTGAAATAAAGTATATGTGTAAGATTATTTTATATTAAAAATGTCTGGAGCAAAAATCAGTAACTTAAAATTTGGAATAAAAATGCAAGTAATTAACTTGATATCAGAAGATATTAAGTCTAAGTACTTTTCTGGGCTGTAGAGCTTGACCTCTTCTAATAACCTATCTTTTCTTCAAATACGTTCTTGCATTGGTAAAAGTTTTAAGAAATATGAAAGTGTATGACTGTGATAATGAGAAAATTTTTAAAAATGTATGAAAATAATCACTCTCAACAGCAGTATTGTTTTTTGTTAGGCTCGGTGGTTCTAATTGCCACCTAATGCATCACAATTCTATGATTAAGAAGAGTGAGTTGCTTAAATATTTTTGCATCTTACAAATGAATAAGAATAAATGAACGTCTCATTAGAGAAATGGGCAAGGGCACATCAAAGGAGTCAGAAAAGAAGAATAAAAATGGCTCATAAATATATGAAAATATTTTATTTTATTTCTATTTTTTTTAATTAATTTTTTTTGAGACAGAGTCTCGCTCTGTTGACTAGGCTGAAGTGCAGTGGTGCAATCTCAGCTCATTGCAACCTCTGCCTCCGGTGTTCAAGTGATTCTCCTGCCTCAGCCCCCCAATTAGCTGGGGTTACAGATGTGTGCCACCACGTCCAGCTAATTTTTGTATTTTTTTAGTAGAGACAGGGTTTCACCATATTGGCCACGCTGGTCTTGAACTCCCAACCTCAGGTGATCCGCCTGCCTCGGCCTCTCAAAATGTTGGGATTACAGGTGTGAGCCACTGCGCCCAGCCAACATACGAAAATATTTTAATCTTACTAGTAAAGAAATGCAAGCTAAAACAATGTGAAATAACATTTTTAACTGATTACAATCGCAAAGTGTTAGAAGACATGGACATTTTCATCCCTTGCTTTTGGGAGGGTAAATCTGTAGTCTTTCTGTGCAATTTGATAGTATATGCAAATACTGTTTAGAAATACTGTTAGCTTTGACTCTGGAATCTTCTAGGAATTTAATCTAAAAAATAATAGCACAAATGCAGACATGTATAAATTATAGGATAGTCACTGCAAAACTGTTTATGGAATGATATTTCTTCCACACAGAAGCAGGGTGCTAGACAAAATGAGTGACCTCCTTTTGTCTGGCACCCTGCTTCTGTGTGGAAGAACAGCCACTCTGTAATGCTTCTGAGCCCACTCCCACCACACAATCCTCTCCAGGGGAAAAGAAGTAACTTGCTTTGTTGATGAGTCAGGGCTCTGCTCCTTCCATTCTTCCACTTCAGGATCTGTCTGCTTGCAGAGAGCTGTGCTCTCGTGGACTCCCTGCCAAGTGAAGTTTTTATGGGGACGGCCTCCTTTTATGGGAGAGGCCTGCAGTTCTCCAGCTCTGCCTGTGCCTGTGTGGAAAACCCTGTTTCATTGCAGGTGACGTGTTTGGGCTGCACACCTGAGACATGTCATCCATCCAACTTTTATTAAAAAAAGGCGAATATTTTGATTTCCATTTGTCTGACTCCCCTCTGTTGCTCAGTTGGTATTGAACCAGGGCTTCTTAACCCCTCAAGAAGTAACCATAATAACAGCAAAACAAAAGTTGGATATCCCAAAACATGGGTTGATTAAAATGGTATGTCTGTAAAATTGAATAGGATGCAGTTATTCAAAATGATCCTCTTGAGGCATATACCGATAAATAAGGAAAAATGGACTCTGGCGTAGTATTTTGCGTATGAACACACCTATCTGTGTTTATAGTCTGCTTTTTCCTCTCTCTTTCTCCCTTCTTTCTTCACCTATATTTTCTGAAGCTTGTGTAACTACTTTTGTTAAAAGTAAAGTAAAAATGGGTTAATGACATTCTTGCCTCTGGTTGGTGGTGGCTGGCACATGCTTTACTTTATTCTTTTGTCTCTCAGGCAGTTTCCTTGGTGGGGTAAGCAGAGTCTTGGTCACAGGCAGGTCTAGCATTGGTTCAGCTTTCCCTAGCTGATCACCTCCTTTACGTGGCCACCTTTCATAGGACAAGAACCCCTGGAGATTTGTGGCTACTGACTCCAGCCCCTTACCTTCTCTGCAGAGCCTTAGCTGGTCAGAAAGTTCGCCTATGGGCCCAAATAAGGCAATAGACATCTTATTCCTTCGCTGCCCTGTTTGATCTCTTTCCCAGCAAGTTGAAGCTGCTGCTTGAAGAGAAAGCCTCAGTTTTCCTGGAGCTGTTGAGGAATGGGAAAATACTCCCATTTAGGAGAATAAACCTGTAGATAAAAACAAGGTCACAGTGGGGATTTGGTGCACAGAGTAACCTCTAATTCATGAAGATGCCTAAATCATCATCATTTGCAATGGATCCTGGGAAATGGAATTTTCCACGTAACTGAATTCTCTAGCTAGCTAAGATCTTTACTACTTTAAGATCTTATATTATTTTTCTTAATCATTTTAATGGAAATCTTACGGAAGCATTTTTAATTTAGTTCAATAAACATTTAACATTTTCTTGATGACTCAGTGTCACCCTTATAAAGAATATTTTATTGTGCTCTAGAAAAGTGATGTTCTTTGAGCTCATTAAACCATGGAATCCTGAAGCACCACTGCTGGTTATTGTTCTTTCAAGGTGACAACTGGGTTTTTTAGACTGTTGTCCTACTTTCATTGCTGAAAAGTGTTCCATCTGAGAACCCGTGTATTCTAGTTCTTTTGGGACCCTGCTATATTGTGTAAGCATTTGATTGGGAAAGGCTCTGATTAACATCACGATTCAGCATCTTGTGGCAGATATATCTCCGCTGATGTAACGCCGTTTTCATTTGTTCATGAATTTTGCTGCTAGGTTTTGGCTACTGTGGTTATGGTGGTCAGCAATCTGATCTCTGATTGAATAGGTCATTCTTACAAGATTTCTATTCATCTTTTTCACAACCAAATTAAAACTCATATTTTCCTTTACGTACAGGCTTCCTTATAGATTAATGATTATTTACATTATAATTTTAGAAAGTATGGTTCAAGCAAATGAAAAATTTGTAATCTTGTTCACAATAAAACATTTATTGTGAAGTTCAGAGTCTGTTGCTGAGGCTATACAACTGGAAATCACAAGCTATTTCTTTTTCTTTTCTATATCAAGTGATAGAGTGTTAGGTATAAATCACAAGCTATTTCTAAAGGAATTCCATGGGAACAATTGAATGATCATGCATTCATTAGTTATAACTATTCAACTTAACTAAATGTTAGTTTTCAATTGCCTTAAGTATAAAGCTCAATATCTTTAACATTGTATCAATTAGTTTTGCTGCCTAAAACCACCTAAATTATAGGAGTTTAAAATAAAAAAGTGTTGTATTACATTTCATGATTATATGAACCAGAGAACAGTTCTTTTGGTCTGGGTTGGCTTGGCTGGAATTGGATGGTCTAAGTTGGCCTCACTAACATGCCTGGGTCTCAGCCGGGATGGTTGGGATGACTGAGGCCTCTCTCCATGAAGTTTCATGCTCCAGAAGACTTGCTTATGTCACATGGCGGTAGGAGGGTTTCCAGCAGCAAGAGAGGGCAAACTGAAATACACATGTCCTCTCAAGTCTCTACCTGTGTTACATTTGCTAATGTTCCATTGGCTAAAGCACGTCACAAGGGCTTGCATTTGTGTGGATGGGACTGGGCATGTGCGTGGCATGATTTGTAAGGGCCATTACTGCAACCATGGACCACATCATGTTCCAAACTATTATTCTAGCCCTGCAGTTCCCAGACTGTGGCTAAAGAGCCTAGGGATGCCGCAGTGAATTCACAGGGGTGCTGCGGGATATTTTAAAGTTTCTAGGGACATATAGTTATACTCTATGACTGCTCGACATCTAACAAAACTACTGGCTTTATGTAGTTTGCAATGTCAACATCATATCATTACATTTCTTTTGGAGTGAGCTGTCATATTTTTGCAAAGCTGGCTTTTGGTGGTTGCTGTGATTAAAAGCAAGTACTGCATAAAAATCAATGAGGATGGCTCGCGCCTGTAATCCCAGCACTTGGGAGACTGAGGTGGGTGGATCATGAGGTCAAGAGATTGAGACCATCCTAGCCAACATGGTGAAACCCTTTCTCAACTAAAAATTCAAAAATTAGCTGGGCGTGGTGGTGCATGCCTGTAATCCCAACTACTCGGGAGGTTTGAAGCAGGAGAATCACTTGAACCCAGAAGGTGGAAGCTGCAGTGAGCCGAGATTGGGCCACTGCACTCCAGCCTGGTGACAGAGCAAGACTCCGTTTCAAAAAAAAATCAATGTGGATAAGCATATGAGGGTCATGGTGTCCAGTCTGATCCCAAGATATCAGAAGTTGTGCAGTGCCTAACAGGTTCCTGTATCCCATTATTGTGGTTAAGAGTGAAACAAAATAGTATCTTAAAAAAAAGTGTGTGTGTGTGTGTGTGTGTGTGTGTGTGTGTGTTTAGACAGAGTCTCACTGTGTCGCTCAGGCTGGAGTGCAGTGGTGCAATCTTGGCTCAATGCAACCTTTGCCTCCCGGGTTCAAGTGATTATCGAGACTCAGCCTCCTGAGTAGCTGGGATTACAGACATGCACCATCACACCCAGCTAATTTTTGTATTTTTAGTAGAGATGCAGTTTTGCCATGTTGGCCAGGCTGGTCTTGAACTCCTGACCTCAAGTGATTCACCTGCCTCAGTATCCCTAAGTGCTGGGATTACAGGCATGAGCCACCACACCTGGCCATATATTATGTTTTAAGTGTTTAAACGTATTATGTCTAAGTTGTTAGAACATACATATTTACTAAGTTTTCTGTATCTAAGCACTTAGTAACGGAACTATTAGGTATTTCTTTTGGTCTAGGGGTATTGTGAAAAAATCAAGACACTAAAGGGTGCTATGAACCAAGAAAAGTTGGGAACTTCTATCCATATTTTCTACTGTGCATGAAAGAAGAAAGTTAGGAAATAAAGCGGATTTTATGAACAGGTGAATGGACTCAGTTTTGGATATATTGACTCTGAGTATTTTGGGAGCCATTCAGGAAAAGGTAGAGGAGTGAGTGAGATTCAACAGAAGCTCTGGAGTGGAGTGAATTTCATCCTTGAATAATCATGTGTATGTACTCTTCTTGATTGCTCTGAATCTTGCAGATACTCAAGAATTAATTAGAAAGGAAAAAGGCAATTTATTTTTACATAATCAGTGCTCAATCCCAGAGAGGGATTAATAATGTCTAAATAAAATTTTTAATATCAATTTCTAGGGAGGATAAATATTAGGGAAGGAACATAATATTTATTGTTATCTACTGTGTACCAGCTGATGTAATTTGCTTTGCGTATATTAATTTGTGAAATTCTGAAAACAAATTTATAAAATGGACATATAATGCATATATTAATTTGTGAAATTCTCAAAACAAATTTGTAAAATGGTGTACTTTTTTATCGTGGTAAAATATGTGCAACATAAAATTTACAATCTTAGCCACTTTTTAATGCACACTTTAGTAGCATTGAGTATACTCATGGTGTTGTGCAATCATCATCAGTACCCATCTCCAGTGCCTTTTTTCTCATCCCAAATTGAAACTCTGTACTCATTAATCAATAACTCCCATTTTCCACCTTCTGCTTCTATGAATTTGATTATTTTAGGTCCTTTATGTAAACACAATTATAAAATATTTGTCCTTTTACGTCTGGCTTGTTTAACTTGGCACAGTATCTTCAAGGTTTATCTGTGTGGTATCATGTATCAGAATTTTATTCCATTCAAAGGCTTAACAATATTCCATTGTATGTATACCACCATGTTATGCTCATCCATTCATCTGTCGGTGGACATTTGGAATGTTTCTGCCTTTGGCTTTTGTGAATAATGCTACCACGAACATTGGTGTACAAACATCTCTTCAAGTCCCTGCTTTCAATTCTTTGGGGTATATACCTAGAGGTGGAATTGCTGGATCTCATGATAGTTCTATGTTTAATTTTGTGAAGTAATGTCATACTGTTTTCCACAGTGGCTGCACCATTTTACATTTCCTGCAGCAATGTACAAGTGTTTCAATTTCTCCACATTTTTGCCAACACTTGTTATTTTCTGTGTTTTTCATGATAGCCATCTGAGTGGGTATAAAGTGGTAGCTCCTTTGCAGTTTTGATTTTCATTTCCATAATGATTACTGATGCTTAGTATCTTTTCATGTACTTGCTAGATATTTGTATTTCTTCTTTGGAGAGTTGTCTATTCAAGCCCTTTGCCCACTTTTTAGTTGGACTGTTTGTTTTCTGTTTTTGAGTTTGGCTTAAAATTTTTGTAAATGTTAAATAGATGCACTTTAATTTTCCTCTTATGTCTTTGTGTATGTGTGCGTGCAGACAGCAGGCCTCTAAGGGGGCAGCATGAGGTTTATTGTCCTTGGAAGAGAGAAGATGAGCTCTTGGCTCTTGACCTCTTAAGTGTTGGGGGGGTCGAAAGAGAGAGAGAGAGAGAGAGAGAGAGAACTCTTACCAAAGAAGCTCTCCACATATGTAGAGAAGACACCCTGTGCAAGGGCGAAGAGGCAGGCTATTGCCCATTTCCGAGTTGAGTGTCCTAGAAAGTACATCTCTTGTCCTGCCCACCTGTACTAGCTTAGGGTATGATCACAACATCTTGACCATGCAGCACAGTCAGACAGAAGGAGAAATTGTGGCTTTGTTTTCCTCTGCTGTTCCCAGTTTCCATGTTTTATGGACACTGTGACAAGAACCAATAGGCTTTGCAGGTATCCTCTGCCTATCCTGCCTCTACAAGGCAGGGTGGACTGCCAGACCAGTAGACTGGGTGAGAGAGAGAGCAGTTACTCTTCAGTCTGTAGCCAACATAGCAGGAGTGAGACTGATTCATGTATAGGTCTACTAAGTCCTGACCAAGCAAGAAGCCCCAGTGAATAATTGTCATTGTCCTGGTGACCGGTGGTAACTTCCTGATGCATGTCAGTGGCCTGTATGGGGACAGGAGGCTCTTACTCCAGTGTCATGATGACCCATCAACACTCCCTCTCCTCAGATATCCAGATACCATCTTCAGGAGAGGAGCAGGGGAAGGAGACAGCTGCCTGAAGGCCAGGATTCGCTGGTCTCAGTGCAAAATGAAAATGCAAGTTCCTAGTTCAAAAATTAAAAATTTCAAAACTGTGTCAGCAAGCACTGAACCAGGTGTGGGGCCCTTCTGAGTACAGGTCTCTGCACAACTGCATAGGTCACAGGCCCATGAAGCCAGTTTAGCTGAGAATCTAAACATTTTTTTCCCCTATAGATTGAGATTGTCAACATTACCCAAAAGGATTAACAATCAGATTGGATTAAATTTAAACTGCTTTGGGCATATAGTTAATTATTTTTCCATTAACTGGTGAGTGAGTGCTTGGGAGAAATGCCAGATTAGTGTATGGATATGAGTTAAATTTGTGGTCCTATGGTAATGACATTATTTTCCCCCTTTTATAGCAGAAGAATTGGTGATTAGAGAGGTTAAGGGATTGTTTAACATCGCAGGTGAAATTGAGTACATTGAAGTGAAATTAAAATTTAAATCAAAATGTGATTTCAAAACTCAGATTTGTTTCCACTCTTCTGATGCAGATGATACTAAAATCAAAGCCAAGCCTGAAAACTTGAACTTTGAAGTGAGATTTCTTTTAAAATACGTTTGTTTTTTGAAGCACAGATGAAAGTATACCTTGGCCGGGCGTGGTGGCTCACACCTGTGATCCCAGCACTTTGGGAGGCTGAGGCGGGTGGATCACCTGAGGTCAGGAATTTAAGACCAGTTTGGCCAACATGGTGAAGCCCTGTCTCTACTAAAAATACAAAAATTAGCCAAGTATGGTGGTGCATACCTGTAGCCCCAGCTACTTGGGAGGCTGAGGCAGGAGAATGGCTTCAACCCATGAGATGGAGGTTGCAGTGAGCCGAGGTCGCACCATTGCACTCAGCCTGGGCGATAGAGGGAGGCTCCGTCTCAAAAAAAAAAAAAGTATACCTTATCATTAATAGAAATGATATTATGGGGCATTTCCTGGAGGCATTTAGTAGGCAAAGGCTAGGGTTGCTAGAAAGTTGCAATTTGCAGGACAGTCCTACACCAGGAAGAGTTATTTAATGTTCTATGTAACTTGAATGCATTGCTAGTGGCTCAGGTAAGTGAAAACTCGTTTATAATTATGAATCTGAAATCTACATTTTACATATACATCCCAGTATTTTTTTCCATGCTTTAAAAATAGGCTGAATTTTCCATGGCTACTACTTTGTAAATTGATGGAAGTATACATTTGACTTGTTTGGAAGTTTACCAAGAATTGTTCCCTCTTTTGACAAACCATATTACTCAAAGACCATGCTGCTTTTGGCGTTCCAATCTCCAGTACAACACACCTAAATCAGTATGCATTTGTGGATGACAAATTCCCACTGATTCCATGTGTAGAAGCATTGACTACTTCACTGTGTATTCTGGAATAGCAGTGCTGAGCCTCTTGGCATAATTTTTTTTTTTTTTTGAGACAGAGTCTTGCTTTGTTGCCAGGCACCAGGCTAGAGTGCAGTGGCGCGATCTCAGCTCACTGCAATCTCCGCCTCCTGGGTTCAAGCAATTCTCCTGCCTCAGCCTCCCAAGTAGCTGGGACTACAGGCATGCGCCACCATGCCCAGCTAATTTTTGTATTTAAGTAGAGACGGGGTTTCACCATGTTGGCCAGGATGGTCTCGATCTCTTGACCTCATGATCCTCCCGCCTCGGCCTCCCAAAGTGCTGGGATTACAGGCATGAGCCACTGTGCCCAGCCGTCATACATGTTATTTTATCATAAATTCCATTCTTTTAATTTCTTATTTGTACTATAGTTAGGGCATTATATTGTTTTGTTAAATTATTTGTATATGAAGGTTACAGTATTTTTCTGAATCCCATTTTGGGACAGTAAAGGGAGCTTTAAAAAAGTTTGCTACAGAATGGGATAGGATCTCATTGACTGAGACCCACTGAGGTCAGAGACATGAACATGGAATCAGTGAAGAGCAGATTTCTTTTTGCAAGAAAACCCTAGAATTATTGAACTTTCCCCATAATGCTTATTGGCCATGAGGGCAATATTCTTCGGCTTGATGTGAAAGAGTTACTGGATAGATCGTTCAAGAGACTATATTCTGTGTTAGGAGTCAAGATGCCTGACATAATTTACTCAAGGAATTGGACTTTTCAGGTGACCTCCTTTTTTATATAAGTGAATTTTTGGTCTCTTGGCTGGACAAGTGAACTGTATTTTTCATTTGAAGGAACAACCTTGGCAAAAAAAAAGAAAAAAACCTCTTTTGAATTAGTTTATTGAGAAATAAAATAACAACTGTGTGAGACATTCACACTGAAAACCAAAGGGTCCCTGTTACTAATTGTTGTGAGAAGGCTGAACTCAAAGAGTTTGGTAAAATGTCTCAATCTGCGAGTTTCCTGCAAGACTACTTTCCTTATGTAACCCCAGGATTCTACCGTTTTTGTAAAAGGGAGCATGTTACTGCCTATTATTAACAATGCTACTTTTGCCAGTCAATCATGTAAAAAATTGCTGAAAAGAAGGTTAAAAAAACCCACAGTACTTTACTTCGGGTTTTAGTCACATCTTCCAACCAGGGGGTTAGTCCAACTCTAGAATGGCTGCTCTGCTTGATTTGGCTGAGACACCTTCTTAAGGAGAGTGAGTGTTACATTCTAGAAACTGGGGGTCATTCTGGGTAGTGACCTCTGTTATGGTCATTAGGGAAAACTCTTCCTCTCCCTCCTTCGTCCCCTCTCTGCTGGATCTCCCCCTTCCACACTTGCTGCAATATCTCTTTGGGCCCTTGAATGTTTCCTTCCGCGGACACTTGTCTGTTAGTCATCTCAGTCTCTGGTCTGGGTGATTGGTCAATCAGGTTGGAGAAAAAGATGGGATGGGAAAATGCCTGTGGATTTTTCAGGTAGAGTATTTATGCCACAGAGTAGGCAGTTTAATGTAATGTTTAAGAGCCCAGTCTCTAGAACCAGACAGCCTGGCTTTCAACTAATCTGGCTCCACAATTAATAGTTGTGTGACTTAAACTCTCTGTGCCACAATTTTCTTATCTATAAAATATAAATTCAAATAATACCTAATCCTAGGGGTTGTTACAATGATTAAATGTGTTAATATATACTAACTAGGAAACAAGAAAAAAATTTTTTTACTACACTTAGACATTTAAACAGAAGAATGTTTTATTTGTCTGTTTCCTAGTTGGTGTTTTATGGCAGTTGGTGTTTTATTTTTGATTTATTTACTGTTTAGGATGATGGGACTAGGAGAATAACGTGATAAACACAAAGTAAGAGGAGTAATCAGCTTGGTCTTTAGATTTACGGGTTGGGCTTATTGAAGTCTGCACCCCAGGTGGACTCATCTTAGCCTAGATAAACTAATGACTAGAAAATGACTGAACTAGTGAAGTATCATTTATTTTATTTATTCAAAAATATTTATTTGGCATCTGCACTTATTTCAAGCACTGTGCTAAGTAAGTCCTGTGGATACACTGATGAATAAGGCAAAGGGAGTAAACAGATCATAAATAAATACATAAAAAATGGAACAAGATCATTTCATGAAATATGAATATTTTGAAGACTATAAAACCAAAATTATGCGATATCTAGTGACTAGGGATAGGTGGCTACTTTAATTATAGGGTTTAGAGAAAGTCTAATCATCCTTGAACTGATTGCTGAATATAAAAATCTGGGAGGAAAACATTGCAGGTAGAATGTATACCAAGTGTAGACAAAGTCCAGTAGAAGTAGGACTAATCAGATTATTATTATTTTTATTTCCAACTTTTAGGTTCGGAGGGACATGTGCAGTACGTTCAGGTTTGTTACACAGGTAAATGTGTGCCATGGTGCTTTGCTGCACAGATCATCCCATCATCTGAGTATTAAGGCCAGCATCCGCTAGCTATTCTTCCTGATACCCTCTCTCCTCCCACCTCCCACCCTCTGACAGGCCCCAGTGTTGTTCCCCTGATGTGTCCATGTGTTGTCATCATTCAGCTCCCACTTACAAATAAGAGCATGTGGTATTTGGTTTTCTGTTCCTGTGTTTATTTGCTGAGGATAATGGCTTCCAGCTCTGTCCATGTCACTGCAAAGAACATGATCTTGGCCAGGTGTGGTGGCTCGCGCCTGTAATCCCAGCACTTTGGGAGGCCAAGGCAGGCAGATCACCCGAGGTCAGAGACCAGCCTAACCAACATGGAGAAACCCCATCTTTGCTAAAAATATAAAATTAGCCGAGTGTGGTGGTGCATGCCTGTAATCCCAGTTACTCAGGAGGCTGAGGCAGGAGAACTGCTTGAACCAGGGAGGCAGAGGTTGCAGTGAGCTAAGAATATGCCATTGCATTCCAGCCTGGGCAACCAGACGGAAACTCTGTCTCAAAAAAAACAAAGAAACAAAAAACCAAGAACATGATCTTGTTCTTTTTTATGGCTGCATAGTATTCCACGGTGTGTATGTACCACATTTCTTTTATCCAGTCTATCACTGATGGGCATTTGGGTTGATTCCATATCTTTTCTATTGTGAATAGTGCTGCAATGAACATATATGTGCATGTATCTTTATAATAAAATGATTTATATTCCTTTGGGTATGTACCCAGTAATGGGCTTGCTGGGTCAAATGGTATTTCTGGTTCTAGATCTTTGAGGAATTGTCACACCTTCTTCCAGCATGGTTGAACTAATTTACATTCCCACCAACAGTGTAAAAGCGTTCCTATTTCTCCACAGCCTCACCAGCTTCTGTTTCTTGACTTTTTAATAATCGCCATTCTTACTGGTATAAGATGGTATCTCATTGTGGTTTTGATTTGCATTTCTGTAGTGATCAGTGATGTTGACCTTTTTTATATATGTTTGTTGGGCACATATATGACTTCTTTTGATAAGTGTCTGTTTATGTCCTTTGCCCACTTTTTAATGGGGGTGCTTGTTTTTTTCTTGTAAATTTGTTTAAATTCCTTGTAGATGCTGGATATTAGACCTTTGTCAGATGGATAGATTGCAAAAATGTTCTCTCTTTTTTTTTTTGAGATGGAGTTTCACTCTTGGCACCCAGGCTGGAGTGCAATAGTATTTTCTCAGCTCACTGCAACCTCTGCTTCCTGGGTTCAAGCAATTGTCCTGCCTTAGCCTCCTGAGTAGATGGAATTACAGGCATGCACCACTATGCTTGGCTAATTTTTGTATTTTTAGTAGAGACAGGGTTTCACCATATTAACCAGGCTGGTCTCGAACTCCTGATCTCAGGTGATCCACCCGTCTCAGCCTCCCAAAGTGCTGGGATTACAGTGTGAGCCACTGTGCCTAGCCAGTTTCTTTTGCTGTGCAGAAGTTCTTTAGTTTAATTAGATCCAATTTTCAATTTTTGCTTTTGTTGCAATTGCTTTTGTTGTCTTCATTATGAAATCTTTGCTTGTGCCTATGTCCTGAACGGTTGCCTAGGTTTTCTTCTAGGGCTTTTTAAAATAATAATTATTTTTTATATCTTTGAGTTTTAAATTTAATCCATCTTGAATTTATTTCTGTGTATGGTTTAAGGAAGGGAGTCTAGTTAAATTTTCTGCATATGGCTAGCCAGTTCTCCCAGCACTAGGAGAATAAAGAATTGTTTCTCCATTGCTTATTTTTGTCAGGTTTGTCAAGGATCAGATGGTTGTATGTGTATGGTCTTATTTCTGGATTCTCTATTCTGTTCCATTGGTCTATGTGTCTGTTTTAGTACCAGTACCATGCTATTTTGGTTACTGTAGCCTTGAAGGATAGTTTGAAGTTGGGTAGCGTGATGCCTCCAGCTTTGTTCTTTTTGCTTAGGATTGTCTTGGCGATGCAAGCTCTTTTTTGGTTCCATATGAATTTTAAAGTAGTTTCTTCTAATTCTGTAAAGAATGTCAGTGGTAGTTTGACGGGAATAGCATTGAATCTATGAGTTGCTTTGGGCTGATGGTCATTTCCATGATAATGATTCTTCTTATCCATGAGCATGGAATGTTTTTCCATTTGTTTGTATCATCTCTGATTTCTTTGAGCAGTGGTTTGTAGTTCTCCTTGAAGGGGTCCTTCATTTCACTTGTTAGCTGTATTCCTAGGTGTTTTATTCTTTTTGTGGCAATTGGATCCGAGTTCATTCATGATTTGGCTCTTCAGGTTATTTTTTTAAAGTGAGCTTGGGCAATGTGACTTTCAAGAAATTTTTCCATTTCATCTAGGTGGTTGAGTTTAAAGGCATTGAGTTTTTAATAAAACTTTCTTATGCTTGTATTCTCTGTAGGGTCTATTGTGATGTCTACTTTTTCATTTCTGATATTTTGTAATTTTGTATTTTCCCTCCTTTTCTTGATCAGACTGGCTAGGAGCTTACCCTTTTTTTTTTTTGTTTGTTTGTTTTTTTTTTTTTTTTTTTAAGAATCAGCTATTTGATTTTTAACCTATTTGTCATTTTCCTTGATAATTCTCTTGTTTCTAATCTTAATGTGACATCATATACATTTCTGTTACATTAGGATTAGAGACAAGTTCAGGATAACTCCGAGAACAGTTTTTGTATTTTAGTTTGACATTGAAATTCAGTCAGACTGCCTCAGCCTGAAAGGGCATATTTAAATGTAACTAGATGAGTGCTGGCAGTGAGTTGCACTTTTTTTTCTAAACAGGTAATGGGCTAAATACATTGTCTACTCAATTTTATTGATTTTTGCTCTTATCCTTCTTCTTTCCTTCTTTCTACTTGCTTTGAGTTTACTTTGCTCGTTATTTTTTCTACCTTCTTTAGGTAGAGATGATCATTAATTTGAGAATTTTCTTATCTTCTAACAAAAGCATTTAATGTTCCAAATTTCCTTTTAAGTACTGTTTATACTGCATATCACACATTTTGTATCTGTGCTTTCATTTTCATTCAATTCAAAATTTTTGATTGAAATGCAGACATCTGGAAATGGTCATACTTACTCTCTTGCTAGGCCTTCATTGTGGAGTCTAGCAAACCCATGGAAGTTTATTGACTTAGTCTATTTGAGCTACTACAACAGAATATCACAGACTGAGTAATTTATAAACAAACCAGAAATTTATTTCCACAGTTCTGGAGGCTGGGAAGTCCAAGATCAAGGTTCTGGCATCTGGTAAGGGCTTTCTTGCTGCATCCTCACAGGGCAGAAAGGGGAAGGGCAAGTGGGGAGTGAATCCTGTGTCCCCACGTGGTATAAGAGCAGAAGAGAGAGAACCCACTCCTGCTAGACCTTTTACAGCCACATTAATTCGTTCATGAGGATGGAGGCCCCATGACCTAAACACCTCCCACTAGCCTCCACCTCCCAATACTGTTGCATTGGGGATTAACCTTCTAAAATGTGAACTTTTGGAGACACGTTTAGACCATAGCATTCTGCCCCTCATCCTCCAAATTCATGTTCTCACAAGCAAAATACATTCATTCCATCCCAATATTCCTAAAGGATCTTAACCCCCAACATCAACTCAAAAGTAAAGTCCAGTGTCTCATCTAAATCAGATATGGGCAAGACTCAAAGTATGATTGTCCTGAGGCAAACTGCTCTTCAGTTGTGAGCTTGTGAAATTAAACAAGTTATGTACTTTCAAAATACAATGGTGGGACCAGCATGGGATAGACCTTCCCATTCCAAAAGCGAACAATAGAAAAGAAGAAAGAAATAACAGTTCCCAAGGAAGTCCAAAACCCAACAGGGCAAACAGCATTAAATCTTAAGGTCTGAGTATAATCTTTGACTGCATGTCCTGCCTTCCATACACATTGGAGTGGGGAGTTGGGCCCCAAGGCCTTGGGAAGCCCCACTTTCAAGATTTTGCTGGGTGCAGCCCATGCTTCAATTTTCATGCATTGAAGTTGCATGCCTGTGGCTTTCCCAGGCTGGTGTTGCATGCCGGTGACTCTACAGGTCTGATTGAGGAGTCATTTGAGCCTTTTCCCAAATTTGGTATGTTTATATCCTATGATTACTTTCCTTTTAACAAGAAGAAAAAGTTTCTTCATGCCCTTTTGTAATTACTGCCTCCTACTTTGCTTTTTGTACTCCCTTCCTTTGTCCCCAGGAGTTCTTATCTCAGTCAGTGCATATTCGTTTGCATTTTCTAGACTCTTGTATAAATGAAATCATATGGATTGTACTTTTTTTTGACTATCACTCTGGATTATTATTTTGAGATTCATCATGTTATTGTGTGTATTAACAGTTTATTTTTATTGGTGAAGAGTATTTCATTATTTCACATTGTGTTTGTCTATTCACCTGTGGATGAACATTTGAGTTATTTCAGATTGTGGCCATTAACAAATAAAGGTGCTATAAATGCTTGTGTACAAGCATTTATAACTTATGAGACTTTTTGAGAAAATACCAAGCTGTTTTCCAAAGCTGTTGTACCATTTACAACCAGTGGTGTATGAATTCAATTTACCTTATATTCTTACAATCTCCTGGTGTGGTCAGTCTTTTAATTTTTAGCTATTCTAGTGTAGTCAAATTAAATTGTCATTTTAACTTGCATTACTCTAATGACTAATAATGTTGAGTTTTATTTATTTATGTAGAGATAGGATCTTGCTCTGTCACCAAGGCTGGAATGCAGTGGTTCAATCATAGTTCACTGCAACCTCTAACACCTGGGTTCAAGCTATCATCTTGCCTCCAACTCCCAAGTAGGCAGGACTATAGGTATATACCACCATGCCCAGATAATTTAAAAAAAAATTTTTTTTTGTAGAGATAGGGTCTCACTATATTGCCCAGGCTGGTCTCAAACTCCTGGTATCAAGTGATCCTTCTGCCTTAACCTCCGAAAGTACTGGGATTACAGACATAAGCCACCCATGCTTGGCCATTGAGCATCTTTTCATGTGCTTATTTGCCATCTCTGTCTATATTTACTTTGGTGACTTATCTGTTAAAATCTTGCATTTTCATAGACTGTTTATTTTCTTATTACTGAGTTTTGAGGGCCTTTCTATATTCCAGATATAAGACCTTCATTCGATATTTGATTGCCAAATATTTTATCTCAGTCTCTTCGATTTGTAGGTTATTTGGAAGTGTGTGAGTTTTCAAATATTTGAGGATTTTCCAACTATCTGTTCTTCATTTATAACTTAAATCCTTTGTGGTTAGAAAATACACTTTGTATGACTTGAATCCTTTTAAATTTATTGAAGTTTGTTTTTCTTTTTTTTTTACAGTCCAGAATGTAGGTCATATCTTGATACTCTGCACTTGGAAAAAAAAGTGTTTTCTGCTGTTACTAGGTGGGGTATTCCATAAATGTCAATTGGGACAAATTGGTTGAGAATTGTATTAATTCCTGGAGCTACTGTTAAAAAGTGCCACAAACTGAGTGGCTTGAAACCACAGAAATTTATTCTCCTACAGGTCTGAAGGCTAGAAATAAAAAATTAACACACCGTTAGGGCTGTGCTCTTTCTAAAGGCCCTACGGGAGGATCGTTCTTTGCCTCATCCTAGCTTCTGGTGGCCGTTGGCAATACTTGGCTTGAAGGTGCATCACTCCAGCCTCTGCCTCCATTGTCACATGGCATTCTTCCTGTCTATGTCCAAATTTCCCTGTTCTTATGAGGATACCAATCACTGTATTAGAAACCCTCTCTTGGTTACATCTGCAAAGACCGTAGTTTCAAATAAGCTCACATTCGTAGGTACTGGGGATTAAGACTTGAACATATCTTTTAGGGGGACACAATTCAACTCACAAGTGCTCTTGAAGTCTTCCATATTGTTACTGATTTTTCTATGTACTTGTTTTGTCAATTATTGAGAGAGGGATATTGAAATCTGACTATAATTTGTGAATTTTAAAATTTCTCCTTGTAGTTCCCTCAGTTTTGTTTCATGAATTGTGTTCTGTTATTAGGTGCACAAACTTTGATAATTATTATGTTCTTTGGGGAAATGAAACATTTCATTAATCATTATGAAATGATCTTCTGTATTCCTGGTAATATTAATTTGCTCTGAATTCTACTTTGATGTTAATACAGACACTGAAGATTTTTTGGATTAATGTTAATGTTAGAGAGTTTCGCCTGTTCTTTTACTTTCAATTTATTCATGTCTTTATATTTAAAGTGAATTTCCAGTAGGCAATATATAATTGGATCTTGCCTTTTAATTCAATCTTCCAGTTTACTTATCTTTTCTTCTGGGATGTCTGATTTGCTGTTAATCTCATCCAGTGTATTTTTCGCCTCAGACACTGTAGTTTTTCTTAAAAAATTATCTTTCAAGTCTCCACTTAATATGTTCAGTCTTACGTCTACTTTTCTAGCATATGGAATATGGTTATAAAACTTTTGAAATGCATTTGTTTATTAACATTTTTTAAACGAAAAGTTTACAATTTAATTTTTATCAGAAACAATTTTGATGATAATTTTATCTCCTTCTTATAGGTTATATTTTCTAATTTATTTGCATGCCAGGTAATTTTTGGCAAAATGCCAGACATTGTGAATTTTTAGCTTTTTGGGTGCTGGGTATTTTTGTATTCCTATAAATGTTCTTGAACTTTGTTCTGGGATGTAGTTGAGTTACTTGGAAACATTTTGATCCTGTGAGTCTTGCTTTTCATCTTTGTTAAATAGAACTATAGTAGAGTTCATTTTAGGGCTAAATTTTTTCCCTTCGTAAGACAGGAACCTTCTCAGTACTCTACCTGATACCCTATGAATTATGAAATTGTTTTCCAGCCTGGCTGCTGGAAACAAACAATATTTCTGGACCTGTGTGAGCACCAGGTATTGTTATGTAGTGGTCAGTTTTATGTGTCAAATTGGCTGGACCTTGATGCCCAGATATTTGGCCAAACATTATTCTGGGTGTTTTTGTGAACGTGTGTTTTTGGGTGAGGTTAAAATTTAAAGGGGTAGAATTTGAGTAAAGCAGATTACCCTCCATACTGTGGGCAGTGATAATCCAATCAATGAAAGTCCTTAATAGAATAAAGACTGACCCCCCCTGAACAAGAAAGAATTTTGCCAGCAAACACAATGGGACTCAAACTACAACTCTTCCCTGGGTCTCTAGTCTGTTGGCCTACCCTGCAGATTTTGGGTTTACCAGGCCTCCACAATCACAGGAGCCAATTCTTTAATAATCTTTCATGCAATATGTATGCAGGTTATATTGGTTCTATTTCTCTGGAGGACTCTGACTAACATGGTTACCTCTAACAATTTCTGGTGGCCCTTTTCTTAATGTCAGAGGCTGAGGGGCAATTATTGGGCTCACCTTGTTTGTTTTTCATTTTTCAGGGACCACTGTCACTCATTGCCTAGCATCTAGTATCTTGAAAACCATTGTTTAATATATTTGTCTGTTTTTTCCAGTTGTTTCAGGTAAGAGGGTAACTGGTCCTTATTACTCCATCTTTACCAAATGTTAAAGTTCTTAGATGTATCTTCTTGTTTTTTCTTCTCTTACCAATCTGGCTTGTTCTCTTTCGATGCTTGATTTATATCCACTCATAGCTTTTACTTAGTCATTGTTTCCGTTTCCTTAAAACCGTGACTTTCTTATTGCTCTTTTCATCTTTCAAAAAAAGTTTTATTTTTAATTGATACATAATTATAGATATTTATGGGGTACAATGTGATGCTTTTATGTGTACATTGTGTAAAGATCAAATTGGGATAATTAGTCAATTTACTACTTCAAACTCATCTTCTGTGGATGCATCTTTTTAGCTTCAGTTCTTGCAGCTGCCTTTGTGTTAAATTCCCTTCTCTCACTGGAGGTGCCTGGATGTGGTGGAACAGGTTCATGTGAAACAAAACAAGGCTGAATTTGTCCCATCTTCAACATGATGCTGGACAGTCTTGCTTAGAAGAATGATTGGACATGAAGCCAAGCCCTATGCAGAACAAAGCCCATTTTTATTTTATTTTATTTCTTGGAGACAGGGTCTGGCTCTGTCATTCAGGCTGTAGTGCAGTGATGTTATCTTGGTTCACTGCAACCCTCCCTTCCCGGGCTCAAGCCATCTTCCCACCTCTACCTCCTCAATAGCTGGGACTACAGGCACTCACCACAATGCTTGGCTAACTTTTGTATTTTTTTGGTAGAGATGGGGTTTTGCCATGTGGCCTAGGATGGTCTCAAACTCCGGAGCTCAAGTGATCTGCTTGCCTTGGCCTCCCAAAGTGTTGAGATTACAGGTGTAAGCCACCATGTCCAGCCTCTATTTTTATTTTATAGAAGCAAAATGATAGATGAATACCTCAGTTTACCTTTGTCACATCTTATGCCCCTCTACCACACTTGAGTGTAAGCTCCTTGAGCACAGAGACAGTGTCTAATTTATCACTGCATTTTCATTATCTCCTATAGTCCTTGGCACTTAGTATCTGTTCTGTTACTTATGGAATGAATGGATAGATATGTTATAACCTCTGCCTCCAAGTTGTCTTATCACTTATGTTCCTCCTGTCATAAACATAATTCAACAAAGCCCTTTCAGTTGTTCTCTGACTTTCTTAGCTTTCTTATAATTATATGCCATTCTTGTTTTTCATGACTGTTTACATTGTGAATTTCACTTAGAAGACGATTATTTTGGGATGGTTCCTTCACCTAAAAGAAGCTAAGGGTAAGGCATTTAGAGAGAGATTTTTGAGAACGCTTTAGCCCTGATGCATTTATTCAGAGTGCCCTGGACTATGTCTTTGCAGAACTTGTCACATTGTTGTGGTCCTAATGTCCTTTTAAAGTGTTGTTCTTTGCTGATTTGGTTTCTAAGCGACATTGTTGGGCTTGTGGATTTCCAACTCCACTTAACAACTGGTGAAAATGATGAGTGGGATGAACTCTAGTCTAAATTTGTTCTTAGTGGACACAAGTTGCCTCTGATTCCGCATGCTCAGGCTTTAGCCTAAAAGAGAGTTAAAGTAACATTTTGATAACAGTTGTGGGCATGGAGGAATGTTATCCATTTAAATGTTTCCTTAATTTTAATAATCTCAACCCAAATGAGCTTATGTTATTTTTATTTTTAAAGAACTTAGTATACAATCTGGAACAGAATTTCAATAAGTGTTAGCTATTATTATTGTTGTTATTGTTAACAAAGCATTTTCCTTTGCATCTTTTTCTCTAGGTCTTTCTTTCTTATGATTCTTTGATATTCCATGACATGCAAATGCATCTTACTGAAAATTTCTGTGAACGAACAGTTGACTCATGCTTTTTATTTTGTGCACTAAGATCCTATTTGGTCTGTTTCCTAGCATGAAGGCTGGTGTCACTCACTGTTGCGATGGTTTGTGTTGCAGCACCTCCCCTTTACTCTATTTGTACCATCTTCATCCCAAATCAGCTCTGTCTCTTGTTTATCTTCACATGGTCAATCAGTTGCTATAGCTTCCTCACACGCTTATAGCCAAAGCCTCCCTGTTTGACTAGGGGGTTACAAAAAACAACAATCACCACAATAACAACAGCTAATATTTGTTGACTATTTTCTTTAGGCCAGGCTGTGTAGCACTTAACATCTGTTATGTCATTTAATTAACACAATAAATTGATGAGTAGAAGTCAGTTTGTAAGTTACAGTGTTCTGTTAAGATAATGCTACCGTCCTCCCCCAAATTTTGGTCAAGTCTTGTTTAAGTTCTCTAGCCATGTCATAGCTATGTTACTGGGCATCGGTGCATAGATATATTAATACTTGGTCTGGGGTTGAAAGAGGAAGCCATCAGCTCTCAGAGGCCAGAGGAGACATGACATGATAATGAACAAGAAACACAAGGGAAAGTGTATTAGTTTTCTGTTGCTGTTATAACAAATCACTACCAATTTAGTGGTTTAAAACAACATGAATGTGTTATCTTGTAGTTCTGTAGGTCAGAAGTCTGATGTGGGTTTATTTGGGCTAAAATAAAGATGTCAGCAGGGCTGCATTACTTTCTGGAGGCTCTGGAAGAGAATACATTTCCTTGCCTTTTCCAGCTTTCTGAGGCTGCTGGCATTCCTTGGTTTGTTTCTCCTTCCATCTTCAAAGCCAGTAACATGCGAGTGGGTCATTCAGTGGGTCATTCTCATGCTAACATCACTCTCACTCGCATGCTTCTCATTTCCACTTATAAGAGCACTTGTGGTTGCATTGGACTCATCCAGATTATCTAGGACAGTCTCCCTATATCATACTCAGCTAATTGGCAACCTTAATTCCATTACAACTTTAACTCTTCTTTACCATGTAACCTAATATATTCACAGGTTCCAAGGATTAGGACATTTTTGGGAGGTTATCACTTTGTCTGCCACAAGAAGTTGAATCATTAGGAACAGAGTTGGGATACTACAGAATAACCACTTCTCTCCTATCCCAGGAGATTCTCCTTATAGGATCAACATTGGTGACCTTTGCTATTCTTTCTTTTTTTAATTTTAAATTAAAAAAAATTTTTTTTGTTTTTTTGAGACTGGGTCTTACTGGCCGGAGTGCAGTGGCATGGCTTGATCATGGCTGATAGCAGTCTCAAACTCCTGGGTTCAAGCAATCCTCCTACCTTAGCCTCCTTTTTTTTTTTTTTGAGACGGAGTCTCACTCTGTCACCAGGCTGGAGTGCAGTGGCGTGATCTCAGCTCATTGCAACCTCTGCCTCCTGGGTTCAAGCAATTCTCCTGCCTCAGCCTCCCAAGTAGCTGGGACTACAGGCGCGTACCACCAAGCCTGGCTAATTTTTTCATATTTTTAGTAGAGACGTGGTTTCACCATGTTGGCCAGGCTTGTCTTGAACTCCAGATCTCGTGATCTGCCTGCCTTGGCCTTCCAAAGTGCTGAGATTACAGGCGTGAGCCACTATGCCCGGCCACATCAGCTTCTTAAGTAGCTAGTACTACAGGTGCATGCTACCCACAACACCTGGCTAATTTTTAAAAAGTATTTTTGTAGAGATGGGATCTGGCTATGCCACTGATCTGTAACTCCTGGCCTCAAGTGATCCTTCCTCCTTGGCCTCCCAAAGTCTTGGGATTACAGGTGTGAGCTATTATGCTCAGTTAACTATTCTAATATTGAAGAATATATACTTTATTGAGTGTCTATATGCAACATGCCACAGCAGCCATAGCATATGTTTTACTTATATTATCTCTTTTAGCCTCCATCACAATCTTGCAATGTGGCTACTATGACCATTTTACATATGAAGGTGTATAAGCTCCAAAAGGTTAAGGAGTGACTCCAAGTTCACTCAGCTATTGTATATTAATATTTTTTGTTGCATAATGAGTTCCTAAAAACTTAGCAGCTAAAAATAACACCCATTTATTAGCTAACAGTTCTGTAAATCAGAAGCTTAGTCATGGTATGGGTGGTTTCTCTGCTCATATTCTTGCAAGTCTGAAATCTAGATGTTTTTCAGGCTGCTATTTCTTTTCTGGAGTCTCTGGAAAAGAATCTGGTCTCAATATCAGTCTTTTTGGATGAATTAATTCTTTGTGTTTGTAGGACTGAGGTCCTGTGTTTTTGCTAGCTGTCAGCTGGTGCCACTCTCAAGTCCTAACTTCTGTATTCCTTGCCACATGGCTTCCTCCATCTTCAAAGCAATTAAGAGAGACTCTCCCTTGTGTTGAATCCCTCTCATGCTTTGAATTTTTCTGGCTGGGAAAAGCTTCACCTTTTTAAGGTTTGCCTGATAAGGTTGGACCCACTGAGGATAAGATCTCTTTTTGAAGGTCAAATGTGGTATATAATATACACCACTTAAGAAGAGGCTATCCTATCACATCCCCAAGTCCCTCCTACACTCAAGGGGACAGGACTATACAAGAATGTGAGTCACCAAGGGATCATGTTAGAATTCTATCTACCTCAAAGAGGTAAAGTCAGGCTTAAATTCATATATATTGGATTTCAAGGCCCATGCTGTTTCACTAGGATAGCCTGCATGCAAAGACAAAGATCCGTATTTTTTCTCAACACAAACATAACTATATCATTTTGCTATTTAAAAACCTCTGAGGGCTGTCTTCTTATCTTATTAATATCTTAACATTGCATGCCTGGAGGAATTAAACTAATAAAGCAAAGATGCCTACTAGTTACTATTTTAAAATTTAACATTGTTTTGGAAGTTAATAAGACATGAAACATAAATTAGGGATGTATATGCTGAACTAGATAATATTATCATATTCAGAGGATATTATTGTGTGCCCAGAAATCCCAAGAGAAACAAGGTTGTAAATAATTGGGTTTAGTACAGTAGCTAGACATATCTATCAATAGGTAGAAAATGTAACAGGAAAAAGCATCTCACCCATAATAATTTTAGAAGACATAAATGAATATATAGAACTTGCATGAAATATATTGATGACTACATAGAACTTGCATGAAATATATTGAAAACTCTTCTGAGAAAAAGACAAATAATTAAGAGCTCTACATAGTTTCTTGACTGGAGTACCAAAAGCTTTGAAGATATAAATTACTTCACCTTGAAAATTTATAGGTTTATTATAATTTAAATCAAATATCACAATTGAAATTTTAGAGGAACCTTAAAAAAACTGATTCGTGGCAAGATGGCTGACTAGATGCAGCTAGGAGGAACATCTGCCACCAAGGACCAGGACACAGGGAAGACTGGTGCAGTCTAAGCAGATCTTCAGAAGGGTGGCATTGAGAGTGGACAGAGGCAGGACACAGATACTGGGCTGAAGGGAGAGGAAGGTGTAACCCTGCATGGGGCTACTGTACACGGGGACTCATTCCTGGTCCCCAGTGACTTCTGGGGAAGAGGTGAGTTGAGCAAACAAAAAGTGACCCACTCTCCCTATGGACCTGTGGAATCCAGGCAGCAGGAGAGTCCCATGACTCATATGGAATACGTGAGCTGGCAAGGACAGCTGCTTAGAGAGGTGGTAGGGGCAGGGCTCAGCCTGTGTGGAGTCCAGAGGGTTCAGTGTGGGAACATCTGCAGGGGAGTATGGCCAGCGACAGTCATCCTCCAAGGCTCACTTTGCTCCCCTACAAGACTCTAGCCTTAGGGGAACTGTTGGGACTGAACAGAACAGGATGATCTTGCCTGTGAGACAGGGGCAGTCTTTCCGGAGTGCCTTTCTGTCTGCTGGCCTCTCCTGGGGCCCCAGCTTGGCTGTGCCTGCTTGCAGTGCCTCCTGGGGTGCATAACTGGGGTGCTTCTCACGGGCCACATCATAGCTCCTGTGCTGGTAGACAATGCCTGACTGTCAGAGAGCTCCAGCAGAGTGGACTTTTCTGACATGCACCAACCCGCTTGTACCTTCCCCACTCTGCAGCCTTCCCTGTGCCACAGTCACCCTGTCATAGCTTTACCAGTGCATGGGTGCATGGGTGGACCTCACCTCCCTTTCTCTGCTGGTGTGTGGGTGTGCATGCACCCCACTGTGTCATTGCCACTGGCATGATGCACCCACCCCCTCCACCACTGTACTGCAGCATTGCCATTGCCATGTCCCGTGATGACACTGCTACAGGTGCTGATGTGCACGCAGATCTCGGCATTCTCCTCCCTTCAACCCCCACCTTTGCCAACATTGCCACAGCTGCTAATGTCCACACAGAGGTCAGCAGCCCCAAGCCCATCAGTGACCCACTCCAGCTGACAAGCATGCATCCTGCTGCATTGTCATTGCTGCTGGCATGAGCTGCCACCACCCAAAAAAGTGCTTTGGAATGTGTGACCAGCAGTCCAGGAACACCTCAGCCCCTCTAGTGAAACAGGTTCCCAGCCTTGAGAGGGCAGAGAACAATGCCAGGGGCCTGATACCAGCTCCCCAAGGTTAAAGCACGAAGCCCAGCAGTGCTAATCTATGCCCCCAAATATCTACTAGAAATGAAGAAGATAAAAGCAAAACACCCACAAACCTGTCCAAAGGACAGCAACTTCAAAGACTGAAGGAACATTAGCCCACATAGATGAGAAAGAACCAGTGCAAGAACTCTGGCAACTCAAAAAGCAGAGTGTCTTCTTACTTCAAAGCAATCACACTAGTTCCCCAGCAATGCTTCATGACCAGGCTGAAATGGCTGAAATGACAGAAGTAGAATTCAGAATATGGATAGGAATGAAGATCATCAACAAGCAAGAGAAAGTCAAAACTTAATCCAAGGATCCTTAAGAAACACAATAAAATGATACAGGAGATGAAAGGTGAAATGACCATTGTAAGAAAGAACCAAACTGAACTGATAGAACTAAAAAACTCACTTCAAGAATTTCAGAATACAATTGCAAGTATTAACAATGAAATTAACTAAGCTGAGGAAAGAATCTCAGAGTGTAAAGACCTGCTCTCTGAAATAACTCAATCAGACAAAAATAAAGAAAAAACAATAAAGAATGCACAAAATCTCTGAGAAAGTTGGGATTATCTAAAGAGTCTAAATCTATGACTCATTGGTGTCCCTGAAAGACAGGGAGAGAAAGCAAGCAACTTGGAAAACATATTTCAGGATATCGTCCATGAAAATTTCCCAAAGTTTGCTAAAGAGGCCAACATTCAAATTCCGGAAATGCAGAGAACTCTGGTGAAGTACTACACAAGAAGACCATCCCCAAGAAACAGTCATCAGATTTTTCAATGTCAAAATGAAAGAAAAATGTTAAAGGGAAAATGTTAAAAATGTGAAGGGAGTCTTTGCTGGGTTTTGGTTATCAGGATGATGTTGGTCTCATAAAATGATTTGGGAAGGATTCCCTCTTTTTGGATTGTTTGGAATAGTTTCAGAAGGAATGGTATCAGCTCCTCTTT